>WBMW01003698.1:311303-445206 GCA_013396635.1 Penelope pileata | reverse complement strand
AAAAAAAAAAAAAAAAAAAAATTTTCCTTAAATCCAACCTAAATCTCTCTTTTTGGTTTGAAACCAGTTCCCCTTGTCCTATCAACACAGACCCTGCTAAAGAGTCTGTCCCCTTCTTTCTTGTAGCTCCCCTTAAGATACCGAAAGGCTGTTATCAGGTCACCTCAGAGCATTTTCTTCTCTAAGCTGAACATCCCCAGCTGTTTGATGGATGAAGGCTCGTTCAAAGGCTGTGCAATGAGCAGGTGTCAGAGAAGACCATGGCAAAAAAGTTGTTGAGCACCTCAGCCTTATCTGGGTCCGTTGTTGCCAGTCTGCCTGTATTGCTCACTAGGGAGAGTACACCTTCTTGGGCTTTCCTTTGCTGGTTAAGGTATCTGTAGAGGCCTTTTGTGTTCTTCTTGGCATCCCTTGCCAAGCTTAATTTGAACTGGACCTTGGCTTTTCTGATTCCATCCCTACACAGCCTAGCAGCTTCCTTATATTCTTCCCAGGGTACCTGTCCCTGCTTCCAGTGCCTGTGCGTTTTCTTCTTGCTCTCCAGTTTGAGCAGCAGGTCCCAGTTCAGCCGTGCTGGTCTGTTGCCTTCCTTTCCTAACTTCCTACACCTGGGGATGGAGAGGTCTTGTACCCTGAGGAAAGCTTCCTTAAAAATCTGCCAGCTCTGCTCTGCTCCCTTGTCCATAAGCACAGTTTCCCAGGGGATTTTGTTGACTAGCTCCCTGAAGAGCTGAAAGTTAGCTTTCCTAAAATTTAGTGTCCTAATTTTACTGTTTGACTGTTTGATATCCCTCAGGAGCGTGAGAAAAACAGTGATAAAATAGTTCTGTTTTCAGAAAGGAAGTATCTAAATAAATTACTATTTTTTTAATTTTATTTTTTCCTTCAAGAGGCACTCTATGAGAATGTTTTAGACAAAAACAAGTTTGTTTTCCAGAGGGTACTGGTAACAGACTTCCCTGTCTCTGGAGTGCAATCCCTGAAGGTTTTTGTTCTACCATTACCCACTTTGAATGCTTTCCTAATTCTCTGTTATGGTGCAAGTGCCTTTGGTACATTAAATCTGACTGTTCTTTGGAAAATGAGGCTAGACGAAACACTTCTGATACTACTGCTTCTGTATGATTTTGTCAGTTGTGGTGTGTAGAACTCTTAGATCATCTTATTGTAATTTTAACATTGTTATGGACATGAATTCCTATATCTAGCCATCTATCCTTGTGTCATGTGGATAGAGCTGGTAGACTAAGGTTGTTCACAAGCATTCACCTGACTTAGAATGAAAATGCCTTTCCTCCTTTCCAAGAAGAAAGTTTGCCAGTTACGTTAATGGGGCAGGTCACGTTGCAAGTTGTGCTGGGCTGTGCACGGCCTGTGGATCACAGGTTGGGCATGCCTGGTCGAACCAATGTCTTCTACAAATGTGAAAAGTGAATTTGGGATTCTAACTTATCATAACGTATAATCCAAACCACCAAGAGTTTAACCCCAGTTTGATTACTCTCTTTAGATTCATCCAGTCTAGGAAGGATTTAATTTTAACAGCAACTTAGCAGTACTGGTTTGACTGGTGTTTGCTGTCTGAATAAATTAGAAAAAGCTTATTTTCTCTTAATTGTACAAAGAGGTGTGGTAATGTTGAGACTAGAATTTCAGGATGTAATCCACATAACTTCCTGTCATAAAACTAGATGTTATTAACTGTACTCACATTTGATTTACTTCATCACAGAGATGATGAAATTTAATGGGTTTAGAATAGCAGTGTGTAACAGTTAAGAATTTGTTACTTAATTTAGAGTTCACCTGGTGTCATGATTATTAAGTTTGTTGAATGAAGTTATCAATATATACTGGCTATAATAAATTTACAGTAGACCATAAATATATTTGTTCTGTAGTTAAACCTAATTTGTTCAAAGGTATAAACCAAATAATAAAAACAGGATGCATATATAGGGTGCCAAAGATCCTTTTGGCTTGTACCTTGTTTGGAATTAATATTTTGTACAATTGCTTAATCATTTATTTTGCAAAAGAAAAGAAAGATCTAGATTGTTTAATCTAAAGTTCTGCAGGAATAGTTTATTTATGTTGACAGTGCTTAGTCTTCATTAGATGGATCATGTTTTTTTTTTTTTTTACTACAACTGAAGTTGTGTTTATGACTTGTTTTCATTTACATGCTCAAAACTAGAGGTGCTGTGTGGAATTCTTTACAAGTTCTTTGGTGCATACCTTCTGGTGATAGTATCAAGATCAGATAACATACAGATTGAATAAACTAATAAACTATCTGTATGTATTTCAGAATTCCCCATTCAGTATCTGTGGCAGTCATGTATCAGAGAATATCCTGAGTTCAAGGGGCCCAGAAGGATCATTGAGTCCAACTCTTGATTGCACTCAGAACCACACAAAAATCAGACCAGATGTCTGGACAATGCTTTCAGACACTTCTTGAACTTTGAGTTCAAGGCACTTGAATTCAGTGCCTTGACCGCTTCCCTGGAGGAGCCTGTTCTAGTGCCCAACCAACCACCCTCTCGGTGAAGAACCTTTTCCTCATATATACCAGGGAAGAAACATTGTTTATGTACAGTTGAAATTATGCTAGCAGTGTTATCATTATGATCCAGTGAGGGTATTGGTGTAAGGTTACTGCTTTCTGACATTGTATTCTATTTCACCCTTGGAAAACAGGTTGGGCTTGATTATTTTATTTTATTTTTTTTAGCCAAATAATTAGGCACGAGTACCCATCTAATGTGGGAGATACTTGGGAACAAGCATATGTTTGGAAGAGGATTGCTGCTATAACAAATCCCATTAATACCTTAAGGGTTCTTGAGGAAAGATTATAGTGAGGAAAGTTAAATCGCTGTGGCATGCACATAGATACTCACAGTTGTCTCCCATAGGCTATGTGTCAGGCATCTTTATCTTAAATTTTGTAATGACAGGAAAGACAGGGTTCTATAAATTCAGAATGTTCTGATGTGTTACAGGAGAGAGATTTGGATGTGTCTGCGGGTACAGCTGGAAACAGACATTTGTGTTTGTACGTGCAATGGATATAGATTGGAGTATCAGTGGTGTGAGAAACATCTCAATTTTTCGGAGACCGGACCTCTAGTGAAGCAGTTTAAGCATTTTTTATTTGCAATTTGCAATGGCGGGCGTCCTGCAAACAGGAGCACACCTGCAGAAACAGTTTCACATCTTTTATGCCCTGTTACCTGACGCCCCCCTTCCTCCCCTTGTTCCTCATTGGCTGAGTACTTCAGGTTCACAATCTACCTGACACTAACTAAAGATAAGACACTGGCTAAATAAACATGGATGTTGTTAATATATTATTGGCCCTTAACTTCTCCTCTCTCGTTTTCTTCTTCTGTGTCTGTTTTTCAACTTCACTAATTTACGATTCTGCTGCTTAATACTTGCTGTCATTAATTTTCCACTGGTTTACTTAACTATTGTCTGTTCACGTAACAATGTTGCTATCTTACCAGTCTTCAAGGCTGATCCTCCTTAGCAGCTGTACTCTATCTGACCAGTCTCCAAGACTGATCCTCCCTAGCAGCTGCATTCCTTATCCTAGTAGTCTTCAAGATTGATTCTCCCTTGTAAATGCATTCAGTTTTAACATACCACAATATAGATTGCACTTATGTTTGTTAGCCCTAATAGAAAAACAAGAACAACAATACGCTTCGTACGTATTTTGTAAGTCATAATGCAAAAGCAACATCCTTTTCCCACAGTGGTAAGGTTCTTCCTTTTAAAATTAGTGAGTTAGTGAGGTTATCTTTTTTTGGGAGGGGTGAGGGATGCAGGGTGTGCTAGCCTTTATGTTGCTTTGGCTCATACAGTGCATTCAAAATCCAAGTAAAGGATTACTTCAAATCAATCTATCCAAACAACGTATCCATAAAACACTTTCAGAAAGTCTCAAAGCGTTTTTACCAAACCTGAAGATATCATTCAGGTGTAATAGAGCTGGGACTGTTTAATCAATGTTACTATGCAAACTGATAGAAATTTGTTTCCCAGAAAGTAAACGTCAGCTTTTATTTAAGGTTATATTTAATCTGCACTACTCCTGGCTTTTTCGCACTTACATGTGCTTATTTGAAGTTAATTTATAGAAACAAGTTGAAATTGTCTAAAGTTAGCTATGGTCAAATTCAAATGGGCGTATATTTTGCAACATAAGAAATTACTCAAACTGTGATTCTTGCACAAACTGATGCCCTTTTAAATTACAGACTCTTTTTTCTTTCTTTTCCATTGTCTTCTTGTGGACATTTTGTATTCAGGGTTAGAGCAAATGCTAAGAGTAGTCTGAGATACTGTGAAGTTCTGGTAGGTTGTGTGTAGTATGACTGATACAGCAGTTGTGGGTAGCAAAGTGCAAAGATGAGTTTGGTGGCACTGGATGACTCTGGCAGAGGTTCGTATGTTTGGGTTTCGATGTTGATGCTGTGAGAATAATCATCTGAGGTGCAGTCCTGTGGTCATGTATTTAGTGCAATGCCCTTTCTTCTTTAAAGCAAAGGGTAAATAGAACTTAATCCATCTTTGATTGAAAGTGATATCGTAGCTGCAAATCAGATTCTCTTTTCCCAATATTAGTTCAGTGGGAAAAGTTTTTTCTTGGTATTTACTGTTAGTCAAAGAAACAGTTTTTAAGTGACATTTTAAATGTAATTAGTGCATAGTGAAGATACAGTTATGCTAGTATTTTTGATTAGTAAAATGCATAATTTCAACTGTAAGAAAATTAGACATAATTAAAACCTAGGCAGTTTAAAACCTATGTGTCCCTTGCTGTAACAGAGTGCTGGACTTAGGTACCTGGCCATCTTGGATAGGTGTGGTTTTGCTCCCTTCTTTTTGATCTGTAATGGTAATAGAAATCCTGAATAATTTATGTACTGTTTAGCGAAGGCATTTTAAACTGCATTCCTTCTCTTCAAATTTCTTGAAAATGTTCTCTGCAGAAAAGATTAGCACTAATGTTTTGCTCTGTTTAGTGCATTTTTACACCCTTTCATAGATCACACTTTTGCAGAAGTTGCTAAAGGTACCTAGTTTAGCAGAACCCTTCTGAGAATCTTTTTGCACGTAGTAAGCTACTATTTGCTACAGTGTGACTCCACTTCAGGATCTTTTTAAAAAGTATGTGTCTTGCATGAAACTTAACTGTGTATCTTCTCCCTTTCAGCAAGCTACATTGAGCGACCTCAGCTGATTCGAGCAAAAGTGCCAATAGTGAAGTTCAGGGATAAAGTCAGGCAAGTACTCTCCTCAACTTCATTTCTTGGACTCTCATGAGAGAAAATAGTCTATACAATAGCTCTCTACATAAGTAATCTCACTGAAGTCTTGTTTTCATTTGTGTTGTGCTATAGTTGAGTTGCAGATCTATACTGTAGCTAGTGTGCAGTGGCATTTAGAGCGCTTCCTTGATGGCCGGAACATCTCCTTTGGTTAGGATGCTGTTTGGTTTCTGTGACGTGAACTAATAGCAGGACATGGTGATAGGACTATGGGTGATGTGTGCATAGAGGATTCCATTTGACAGATGCATCGTAGAAGGAAAACAATGGGAGGTAGGAGGAAATCTGTTGTGAAAGATAATTTAACTTGCTGTGAAAATAGCTAAACTGTTGAGCTACTTAAAGACCAATTCACTGCTTTTATGGTATGCAAACAACACTAAGTCAAATTTTATTTTTAGTCTTTAAAGTGAGAAAGTATTTTAAATCAAGAAGATGATCTTCTGCACTCATCTAGGGCTGTATTCTATGTTTTAAAGTATAGTGTTGCATCTTTGACGGTGTCAGGTACTAGTTTCGTGGCCTTTTTTAGAAGGGAAAAGTAATGAAGTGGATGTGTTGTATTTTATTCATTGTGCGTTCATTGTGAACGCATGAAAATAAATAATCAAAAGGGAAGTACTAGAACAGGGAACAATGTAGTTCTTAACAGTTACAAGTATCTAACATCGAGGAAAAAGATTGTACAAAGTGTTCAAATTGGTTGAGAGTCTTTGTAATGTTCAGGTCTTACTGTATCTGTGGGTTTTCATTTTTGTAAGAATTATGTATATCGCATGCAGATGATAACATAATTTGATGAATCTTTGTAAATTGAACTTCAAACAATTCTCTTTTATACAACCGTCTTATCCTACCCACACGCTTCTAAAGTTCTGCAACCCTGTTTCTGTCTTTTATAAACAAATCAACCCACTTCTTTGTCTCTCTTTATAAAAGCATATCATAATATGCTTGTATAAATAAGCAATAACTCTTCATATGGTGGTCAGTAACACACAATGAGCAAAAACCCTTTCATGATAGAACTGAGTCCATCATGTTTACAATGTGATCTAATGAATATCAACATCTGATATTATGTAATAATAATATGCTATACAGGCAGATAGGAGCAGCCTTATGTTCGGAAGCCCTGGTCCTCATGGAGGACTTCAACCGCATGGATATCTGTTGGAGGGACAACACTGGAGGACATTAGCAATCAAGGAGGTTTCTGGAACAATGATAGCTTCCTTCTCAAAGTGGTAGAGAAGCCAATAAGGAGGGACACTCTAGCAGACCTTGTTTTTACCAATCAGCAGAGGCTTGCTGGGAGTATGATGATCACTTAAGCCACGGCTGCCTTTGACCTTGAGATGGTGGAGTCCCAAGATCCTTAGGGCAGCAAGGAGGACAAATAGCAAGCTCACAGTCCAGAGCTTTAGGAGAGCAGACTTTGGCCTTTTCAAGAATCTACTTAGTAGAGTCCTGTGGGATGACGCCCTAGAGGGAGCACGAGCCCAAGAAACTTTGTTAATATTCAAGGATCATCCTTTCAAAGTTCAAAAGCAGTGCATCCCAACAAAGAGGAAGTAATGCAGAAATGCCAAGAGGCCTTTTTGATGAACAAGATGCTACTGGCCAAATTCAAACACAAAAAGGAAGCCTACAGAGCATGGAAGCAATGACCTGTAACCTGGAAGGAATACAAAGACATAGTCTTTGCATCCAGGGATGAAGTTGGTAAAGCTAAAAGCCCAAATGAAATTGGGTCAGGTCGGGGTTGTCAGAGGCAACAAGGAAGGCTTCTATAAGGATGCCGTAAAGATCATCTGGTTTTAACCCCCCTACTGTGGACAGAGTTGCCACCCACCAGATCAGGTTGTGCAGGGCCCCATCCAACCTGGTCTTAAATGCCTTGAGGAATGAGGCATCCACAGCTTCTCTGGGCAGCCTGTTCCAGTGCCTCACTAGCCTCACAGTCAAGAATTTTTTCCTAACATCTAACCTAAATCTCCCCTTTTTTAGTTTAAAACCATTCCTCTTGTCCTGTCCCTGGGCTTTGATTGAATGTGCTCACAAGTGCTGATGGAGCTGGCAGATGTGATTGTGGGGCCACACCCTGTAATCTTTGCTCCATTGTGGCAACTGGGAGAAGTGCCTGAAGACCAGAGGAAAGCAAATTTCACTCCTGTCTTCAAGAAGGCCAAGAAGGAGAACCCAGCCTGCCACACCTCAATCCTTGGGAAGATTATGAAATATCCTTGAAACTATTTCCAGGCACAGAAAATGGAAGAAAATCATGAAGAATGGTAAGGTGGTATTCACCAAAGGGAAGTTTTAGGAGCTTAGCATTTTTGTCAGGCATCATAAAGTTACCAGCATGATGCATGAGAGAGGAGCAGAGGATATTGTTTTTCTGGACTTTAGTAAAGTCTTTGACATGAGATTCTCACAGAGAAGGTGTTGAAGTATGGGCTGGGCAAACAGACATTAAGATGGATCAAAAACTGAACAGCCAGATGCAGAGGGTAGTTGTCAGTGGTATGAAGTCTACTTGGAGTACCCTGGCGTTAGTAGTGGTCCAGTCCTGCTTAATGTCTTTGTTAACCATGCAGACAATGGGTTGGAGTGCACCCTCAGTAAGTTGGTGGATGACATGAAACTAGAGATGGTGGCTGATTCATCAGAGGGCTGTGCAGCCATCCAGAGGGAGAGACCTCAACAAGCTGGACTAATAGGAACCTTGTGAAGTTGAACAAGTGAAAGTGCAGAGTCCTGCACTTGGGAAGGTGCAATCCCAGGCACCAGGACATGCTTGGGTCACCCAGCTGGAAAGCAGCTCTGCAGAAAAGGACCTGGGTGTCCTGGTGGGTACCAAGTTGAACATGAGTCAGCAATGTGCCTTTGCTGATAAGGCTAATGGTATCCTGGCCTGCAAAGTATCGCCAGCAGGTTGAGAGAGGTGATTCTTGCCCTCTCCTCAGCACTGAAGAGGCCACACATGGAGTACTGTGTCCAGTCCTGGGCCCACGAATGCAAGAGATACCCAGACATACTGAAAAGAGCCCAGACAACAGGACCAGGAAGATGATGAGGGGACTGGAGCATTTCTTCTATGAGGAGAGGCTAAGAGAACTGGGACTGTTCAGCCCGGAGACAGGGAGTCTCAAGGGGGATCTCATCAAGTGCCCATAAATACCTAAGGAGAGAATGTAACGAAGACAGAGCCAGGCTCTTTTCAGTGACGCCCCATGACAGGACAAGAGGCAAGGAACACAAAATGGAACACAAGAGGTTGCCTCTGAATGTTAGGAAGCACTTCTGTGCTGGTGATGGAGCACTGGCACACATTGCCCAGAGAGATTGTGGAATCTCATCCTTGGAGATGCTCAGATACTCAAATGTCCTAGGCAACCTGCTGTGGGTGTACCAAATGACCTCTAGAGGCCCTCTCCAGCCTTGAGCATTCTGTGATACTTGTTAGAGTTTTGCCATCATGTTCCTTTTTCATTACACCTAATTCCACATTTACTTCTATGTCATTGCCTCCCGGTTAGAAAAGTGAGTAATTTCTATTTAATGATTTCTACACAGTACTAAAGCTTCTTTCTCCTGTGCTTGCTCAAAGTCATCAAGCTAAAGCTTGGGTTATATAGCTATGAACAACAATAATGCATGTCTTTTCATAGGTATGTTAAAAGGTAAATTCCTGGTAAAAATCTTGAATAAATCATGGAGATATAGCAAGGATATTATTTTCTAGTTTTAAACTGGAGAACAAACTTTAAAAAGAAACTAAGTATGGAAGTGGCTGTGTCATAAAATGGAAATCTGTTGTAGGAATCTTTAGTCCATACTACAGTCTCTTGCATGATGGGGGGCTGGGGGGGGAAGTAACAGTCAAAAGATTCTTGTCCATTACAGACAGGATTTAAAGGGTTTTCCAAGAAGATGATACATAGAGTTTGCAGGAAAGAAGCTGCCCGTTGTGTTCTTCAGAGAATAAACAGTAGTATTCACCATCTGTTTTTCTGTTGTCTTCTTTTTTTTTCTGTTGTTTCTGTGTGTGTATTTTTTTTTAATCTTGGTTTGTTCATTTCTCTCTTCCCAGATCTTTTTCGCTTATATACCCTGTCACTTCCACCTATGTCTTGTCTTTTTGTTTAAAGCATCCATCTCCCTCCAGTCTTTTACAGGCCTCTCTTAGGCTTGTACATGTACGTACATACACACGTTCACTCATTCACTTACTCACAGAAGTCTTGAAAAATGGGTTATGTGCTGTAACTATGAAACTAACCCAACTTTAGTCAAAACTGAACATGACAAGCTTCCAGTGAAAGCCAATGTTCTTGATGTGCAGTTTCTGGGAGGAGGTGGTAGAATTCACTGGATGCCTTCTCTGCATCTGGTTTCTCATGTGTTGGCAATGTTCATAAATACTTGAAAATTGTACATTTCTGACTGAATCCATTCAGTGTGTATGTGTCTTTTTTTTCATCTTAAAAGTTTCTTTTTGCTACCCTGATAAGTGTAGATCTGTTGCACTTGAACATGCCTTTTTTTTTATAATTTGCTATAAATGCAACATCTGTTCAGTTATAGTATAGCTACGAAAGAATTTGTTTAATCAGCATCTGATAATTAGTAATCTTGTCAGTTTGGGTTCGTTAGAATTACATGTACTGTCTGACACACTTCTGTATTATACTTGCATATACAACTGCTATTCTTCATACCCATTTTTTTGACTTGAGCTACAACAATAACTCAGGCTTGTTTATTTCTTGTACTATTATGTGTTACCTTCTTAAAATATCTAAAAAATAGTGCCTGGTATCGACTCAGGCTTAAAACTGGTAAAGTTTCTGATTCAAAGAATGTTTTAATGTAGTTAGTGATGTCAAATTAATGCGTGTTATCCAGTTTAATAAATTGTAGGACCATGTTCCCCTGTAGTAGTTCAAGAGAATCCAAAGGAGTGCTCAGACAAACAAAAGCTATGTGAATGGGGCCTGGATATATAAAATGAAAATGCAATTACTTACTGCTTTGATAATAATAGGCCCTTCTTGTTGCAAGTTAAAATGTTGCTGCATCTAATTAACTATGAATTTAATATATTTTCTAGAGTTCTAAGGGTAGTTATTGTCTATAGACGGAATGAAATTCAAATTTCGTTGTTGGATGGGTAAAAGTAATGGAGGTGTAATGCATGTTTGCCTCATTTTTTTTTGCTTTAAGCAATATGAGACTGTTACTAAAAATTGTGTGTTCTGAAATAGTTACAATTCATGATTTTCAGAGAGCTTCCTTGTTATCCCTAACCATCACTGCAACAAAGGAGTTCTTACCTTTTGATTTCTTCCAGTTGTGTGTCCTTTTTGATTCAGTACCATGATTTGCTGAATCCTTCTTGGCATCAGATGTTGTTCATAGTAAATCCTATGTTGGAATTCTATGGGGAGAAAGATTTGTTAGAATTCCAACAATTATTTTGTAAGTTAAGCTGTCCTGTAGTCCACATTTGTATCTACATGTATTCTCCATACAGAAAATACAACCGTATTTTGATAACGGGATTCAAGTCTATAAATAATGCAACTGCTATAGACAAAGATAGATTAAGAATCAGAACATAAAAACTTGAACTGTTTGGGACATTTGTAAAGTATTATTTATCTTAAAGGTGCTTTTCCCTATCTCTGTCACGTGTTAGGTAATTAATATTTTGAAATTAATACTGTGATTATAGGTTCTTTTTCTTTTCCTTAACAGCTGTGTGGAGTTTGACTTGAATGTAAACAATATTGTTGGAATAAGAAATACATTCCTTCTGAGAACCTATGCATACAGTAAGTTTTGAATTTATTTTCTTAGTTACGTAAACTTCACATGCTTCTTTAGTTTGTATTTTGGTATTGATAGACTATTAAAATTCAGTTCAGTAAGGAACTATATAAAATTACCAGTTAGCTTGAAACTAACTAATGTAGCTAACTTCTTGTTGCTCACTCTAAATGTATGGATTAAACCACTGTATCAGCTAGGTATGTTTTCAATTAAATATTACAATATTCAGAAGGTGACAACAGTCTGTCATGGTAAGGTCCATTTATCTATTACAAGATTTGCTTCAGCTTTTGATCTCCCCTCATTATCTAATAAGGGGAGGGGAAAGGGAGCAGAGTCAAATACATCATTGTACTGTTCCCTTTCTTTTGTTTTCTGACATCCACTAACAGGTGTGTGTGGCTGATAGCTAGCTGTGGCTGTATATTCTTAACAAGTATTTTCCTGGGAAAAAAAAAAAATACTGCTTCAGTTTTTATACTGAGCACAGAACAATACAGGTTATGTGTCCTTGCCCATGGCAGGGAGGTTGGAACAAGATGATCTCTAAGGTCCCTTCCAACCTGAACCATTCTATGATTCTATGTCTTCTCAAGAGTTTATGTTTCAGGGGAGGATTGTGAAATAGACTTCTTAATGAGAAGTAACAAGAACTCAGTTAAGCTAAGCTTTTCTTAAATGGTATCATAGTATTATTTAGCAGATAACTTTATAAAGAGCTCATTCTTCTCAGGCTAATTCTTCTAGGTCATCTGCATTTCTTCCTTTACCACCACTTTCACTTCTTGCATACAGGAATCTCTTCTGTTTTAGGATAGGAGGCGGTCAGTAGAAGTTAGCTTTACTAGTTAATTTTGACAGATTTTGAACAGAGCCATTTCAGTGTTCCATATTCATTTTACTATGAGGGTCTAAAACTTGCCCTGAACAAGTTATTTTAACTAATTTCTTTTTATGTCCATGTCTAGAAAGGAATTTCATTCTGAGTTTTAGAAGGGAAGGAAAATAATATTTGCCATCCATGGCTGTAGGTGAGGGCTTACATCAAGTGTTGATATAGTTATTCCTGTTTTGTGGCACAAATTTCCTTTAAATCACTGTAGGGCATATAAGAATCCAGATGTTAAAAAGCAGTGAAAGGGATCCTAGTGTCCCACTTTTTCCTTCATTCTGCTCACTTCTGTATGGCCAACAAAACTAACTTAGTGTCTCCTGATGAAGGAAACTTTCTTGGGATCAAGGAGGAGGTTGCTAAGGGAGACTTGTCTTGCATCTGGACATGAAAACTCTCAGGTGACATCAGGCAAACAAAAGTAAATGGAAACTCTTATAAGACAATCTTTTTACACACTTTAATAAGTTATATCAACCAGGATGGATAGTATTAAAAGTATGAGCCTGCTTTTTAAAAATTTACATGGCTTCATCCTGCATGGGAGAAAAAAGTTAATCATCTCTCTCATGAAAGATGTATGAAATTGTCTTACTGAGCAACATATAAAAAAAAAAAAAAAAAAAAAATCATAAAAACTTCTGTACATGCTCTTCTGTCTTTCTGAAATCAGCTGTTCTGTGTTGGTGCATAGATGCTGTCCTATGTCCCACAATATCAAAGGTCATATGGCAAAATGAAGCAGAATGTCTGTGGAAAGGGAAAATGTAGGGAGATTAAGCAGAGCAACTATCTATGCAACTGTTCACTTAAGGAGCTATGTCTGAAATAAAGTCAGCAATTTGTGGCTCAGGCTTTTCAATTAGAGTAGAAGCTCTAATTACAAAGCTGGACCTTTTAGCTTTGAGGAAATGACATTACTGAAAATTTTCTTTGGAGGAGTAGTTTGTGGACAGATGAAAGAATATCAGAAAAAGTTTACTGGCAATGTTGCATGCTAACTCTTGTATACACGTACGAATAATAAGCACTAGTAGACAGAGTATCCTATTTCAGAATAAGGTCCATTTACATTTCTTTCTGTTACTGCATGTTCATGTGACACATGCACAGTAATTCTTTTGCATCTCAGAGTTAGTGTAGCAATAGTCAGATCTTTGAGTTCAACCAGTGATGAAGAATATAGAGGATAAGGTGACTGGTGGTAGGGAGCTTCGTTTCAAAGAGGTCTTCCAGATCGAGGATATTTATTCCAAGAAGTGGAGTACTACGTTCTATGGCTATGTGTGCTGAACATCTGTGAACAGTTTTTTTTTTTTTTTTTTTTTTTTTTTTTTTTTTAAAAAACCCCTCNTTTTTTTTTTTTTTTTAGAAAATCCCACGCTTGATAGAATTTTCAGAATAACAGAGAACACCACAACCAGTGCTGTTGTAGGATGTCTCTTGTCCTGGATGAGGGGATGTATTCCCTGTCCTTATGTGCAGAAAAAATACCCTGCTGTGAGAAACAGTGTCCTACTGTTTGGGTTGCTGAAATCCAAAACAAGTAATAAATCTAGGAGGGCACCCTTCCTAATAGGCCTCCCATTACTACCTGTACCAAGAAGTTATTATCAGTGTGCTTTAGGAATTTCTTGAATGTGTTTGTAGCAGGTGTGTGGTATTTCCAGTTAACGTCTACAAATTTGAAGTCACCTGTAAGGACAAGGGGGACTGATCTAGAGATATCCCTTAATTTCTTATGGAATAATTCATTAGTGTTGTCATCCTGTCTGGGTGACCTATAATAGACTCCCAAAACATCTACTTTGTTTGTCCCTTAATCCTTACCAGAGGTTCTCAACTGTGTCATTGCCAACTGCAAGCTCCGTACGGTCCAGCCTCTCCATTACACACAGCACCACCTCACCTGCCCTGCCTATTCCTCCTGAAAAGTGTAGGACCATCTGTTCTAGCACACATCACAGGACTCTTCCCACTGAGTCTGACCAGTGGTGTCATAGCTCTGGAACTGAGCCAAGGCTTCTAACCTTCTTTTCTCATGCTGTGTGCATTGGTGTAGAAAAGAAGCCTGCTTATTGTGAGGCAGATTTAAAATTAGTACTTGGATGCGGTGATTACTGCTTTCGTGGACCCCAGACAAAACTTAAGAATGAGTTCAGTCTCTTCCAATCATAAGAATTCTTTTCCCTGCCCTCAAAGTTTACATAATCTAGATTTAAAACATATGGCATTGGTCTGTCCCAGCAGCAAGTTAATTCAGGGATTTTGTGCAACGAACTGGAGAGAACTTAGAAATAGAATGCAACACTGCTGCATTGACTGATGCATCCAATTTTGTCTTATCTGCAAGTTACATTATGAAGGTTATGCCAGGCATCTGTGGATTTTAATACTCAAATGACTTTTTCAAATGCAAATTTTTTTCTGACTTGTGTAAGGTGCATAGTAGTTGTAGAATAATTAAGTACATTCTATAGGAAGTTTGCAAAAGTTAACCTTAGAATACAAGAAGAGTATCATGTTGGTCAAGAAAGAACAAAAATTGATTGATTACTGTCTCATTGAATGTGCTTTTTTTGAGAAGTATTTATTTTATTTACAGTTGAGAAACGTGTTCGTCCATTAGTTCTGGTTGTTAAGAAGTGGGCAAGTTTTCATGACATAAATGATGCCAGTCGTGGTACTTTAAGCAGCTATAGTCTTGTTTTGATGGTTTTGCACTATTTACAGAGTAAGTATGGTTTTGCATGTTAAAGTTCTCACTTTTTAAGTTTATATTTGTGTAGTTTTAATCTTCAATAAAAGTAAACACTATCAGAAATAATCTTTCACGCAGCAAAATCTGGAAATGAAGTGATTTTGCTCCATTTCTTAAATGCTGCGTTTTTGTTTAACACATGGACCTATTCTCTGGAGGTAGAATTACCAAATTTAAAAAGAAAACAACAAAAAAACAAAAACAACCGACTGCAGGACACTGTTTAACTATAAAATAAACTCAAGCTCTAGTTGCTGAAAAATGTGCCTGTGTCAAGAAGAGCTAAGCTTGAAAATAATTTCTTTTTTTAATTTGGGAGCTTTCAGGAAAATTCAGAGACAAATTCTGTGGGGTCGTTTTTCTGTGTTCTGATGAGCAAAGGACTGAATGTGGAGAGGTTGTAAGAATGTACCATATGATTAGATTTTCTTCTGATTACTGCCTTCTGTAATGTGACTGATGTCGAAGACTGTTAGAAGTTGGGATACTGGACTGCAAGGGGCAGCATCATTTTTTGATTTCAATATATTGAAATTATGGCCACAAGTTGCGCCAGGGAAGATTTAGATTGGATACGAGGAAAAACTTTTTCTCTGAGAGAGTGGTCAGGTACTGGAATGGCCTGCCTAGGGAGGTGGTGGAGTCACCGTCCCTGGCGCTGTTCAAGAAGCGTCTGGGTGAGGTGCTAAGGGATATGATTTAGTAGCTTAGTGGGTAGGGATGGTGATAGGAGGACGGTTGGACTAGGTGATCTTGTAGGTCCTTTCCAACCTTGTGTTTCTATGATTTCTATGATTCTATATTGAAACACTGGACATCCATTTGGAGTGGGAATGCTTAACTGAAGAACTGAGGCTCGCTGTTGAGAATTCAAGAAAGCCATGCAGCCTGGAAGTGTTCCTGAGGAACAGATTGAAATGAGCTTATCCCCTGTCACTTTCTTTCACTAGAGGAAATTCACTTTTGTAATTTTGCAGTTTGCAATTTCTTTCTTAACACTTAAGGAATCATGTAAGAAGTCATTTAGGTCAATATGAGCTTCTTGGTTATTTATTGTGAGAGAAACAATTTCAGAAAGGAAGATAAGAAGCCTGTGAAGAGCATATCTTGTGGAGTAACATGCCTGTAGGACTATTTTCTTAATTCCTGTCAGTTTACATGTAAACTTTGTATCTTGCCGCTTGTGTTAATTCCACATCTTTGTTTCAATTTTTTGTAATGCACTAATTTTTTTTCATGATTTTTAACACTTCATGATTACATTTGTGGACAATTGCATATGCTCTAATTTTAGGCTTTTCTCTTTGTCAGTTTGTGTAGGTTTTTTGTTATTTTGATTTTTTTTTTGTCTGTTTGTTTTTTAAATCAGATAAAGATGCAATGTTTAGTTCCTCTGACAGCTTGTTTGGCCTGGAATGAAGATACTCACTGTGGAGTGGGTAGCCAAGTATTTATTAGTTTCAAGATCACACTACACCCACTCTTCTTCTAGGGTGGAAAGCTTTTTATGATAGCTGACTCAAGCTGGTAGCTTTCTTTCAGCTGAACAGTATCTGTAGTAGAAGACCTAGGAGGATGTTTGTGTATTTGGGATCCAGTTGGCTCTGTTAACTTTGATGCCCATACCATGTGTGTATTGTTAATGTACCAATCCCAAGGACAGTAGGATGTAAACGTGTCTGTCCTGTGACTGTTTTTTTTTTTCCCTCTACATGTGGTATATTCTCACCACTTTCGCTACTCTGCTGTGGTGGAACTCCATAGATACATTTGTTTTTGTGGAAAGAAAAGAAAACATCAAGTCTGTTGTCACAGTGCTGAATCCATACTATAGGCAATTGAGTACTTCTCTGTAAATCCTTAACAAAAAGTGAATACACAGATTATTTTTTTGGAGGAGGTGAAATGACAATCAACTTAAGAAGGCCAAAGTAGCTTTTAGTTACAAGATTGAAAAAGTTGGGAGCTAGATTGGGGTGCAAAGATTGCAGCACAAAAGTGAAGCGTAAGCAGGAGAGATGAAAAGTATCTTTATGCAATCTAGCAACTAGTGAACATTTTAACAGTGACTTGATTAGCATGTAATAGTTGATATTATACTTTCAGTGGAAACTGGCCTTTTCAGTTGGCAATTTATTCTCCAAATCTATTTTCAGTGTGTTGCAGTAACTCTGGAGACATGGAGAGTGAGGAATTTCTAGAATTAGGTGCTGGGTGCAGTCATTAACATCCCATTACTGAGCTTTACATCAAAGTACAAAAGGAAGAGAGTAGGAGTTACAAGCAAGTGCAAGTGTGTAGGCCTGAAAGTAATGTTCACAACTCTGCAAGCATCAGAGCATTTGCTGTAGTCATTTATGGCAGCTGCCACAGCTGTCTGGGAAAGAAGAAAAAATTTGAACAACTTTTTTCAGGCAAATCTGCTTGATCAGTCAGCTTTCTAAGAAGTAGCAGCAGTCTGCAGACTAAAGGGGAGCCATTTACCTGTGCTTCATTAGTCTTTACTACCTTAAAAAGGCTGGAGAGGTATGGTCTGGTCATGCATCTAGCACCAGCTGTTTGGATTTTAATGTGTTATTCGTGCAGATTAAATTTTTTTCACATCTACTGTATGTGTTTGAAAATACCAAAAGCAGCTTTTGTCCTAGTCACATGGTTTTCTAATGGAGCTTTTGTTGATTGTGCTGGGGTAGAAGAAAAATTTAGAATGACAGATTTCTTCAGCAGGAAATAGTGTCCTTGTATTCACCAGGTAAACTGCTTTCCTTTACGTCTTAATCCATTTCTGTGTTGTATGGAAAACTTCATACTTGTGTAGAAAACCAGCAACTGTGGCTTGAGTTTATTTTGTAGCTACATCAGAGTCTCGTGCATGAACTTTCCTCCAGGTAACAGGTTCAACTGTTCTATCATGTAGAAAAAAAAATCTTGTGGCAAATGCTAGTGGTAAGTAATTTTTCCACGTAACTCCATCCTCTTAGTATATTTCACAGACCCAGATGAAATATCTTGACTACTCATATTGCCTAGATCTTTTTGCCCTTCCTTTCATTACGACAGAGTTTTGGAAATTATCCAAAACCTTACAGAAATAAGATACTCTTTCATATTTGTAAACACCCACAAACAAAATAAAATTATTATTAAAGCAACTGCCAGTTAATATGTTATATTCTTGGAAGATAGCCCAAGCATACTCTTGAGAATTCTGCTATTCTCGTTCTTTGTCCTTGTAGAAGAAGGATTCTTTAACATCTTTTCCCTGTGAGACCTTTTTTGGAGGTTGAATTAGGTTCCAAGGCAAGGTCCTGTATGCTGAATGTAATTATCATTTTTTGTAGTGAATGATGTAGATAACTGTGTGAAAAGGCACACTATAAAATAATGTTAATGCTTTAGTACACGGAGTGTTCCAACAGCTCTATAGATACTCTAAGACTTGAGTGGGGTGTGGATACTTCGGGATTTTTTTGTCTATCTGTAGCACCGTCAGCCCTGCGAGATTTTTCCCCTTTTATTTTTATTGTGCAATGTATATTTTCCCCCTTTATGACTTTTTCGTGTAAACTAAACAATTGTAACTTTTTTTATTTTATGTAAGCATCATTATTATCTGTATGACCTTAATATCCTGTTTGCTGTTTAGTAGACCAGCTAACAGTGTTAGACTGTGTTTATGTTATGTGGGTATTGCTAGGAATGGCTATTAAGCATATTGTGTGTTTTTATCTTCAGGTTAGATTTGTAGAGTATGTAATGCTTAGCAGCTGAAGAATGTGTACTTATGCAGTATATGGAGATTTCCTATACTGTGACAGAACCATATTAAAGTTGGGGAAAAAAAATAGGGTGAAGCTATGGGAAGCCTTTTGGGAATCTAGATGAGTTTCTTATCACGAATTAACATGAATTTTCGAAGTCAAGTAGTACCCAGCTGCTGTAGTATTTCTCATGTCTTCTACAAATAGCAGTATCTTAGTAACAACTTCCCTTAGCTGAATTAACTCCTTATATTGTCATATACAAAACACAGTGTTATGAATATTTGTGGAATAAGTTTTCTTTATAAAATGCATGCAAGCAAAGTTCTTAGTGTGTGTTTCTAAGGTAGAATTTCAGTCCAGTTCTTTGAGGAAATTTTTGTTGTTTCCGGTGAACTATATGGATCACAGCAACTTTGAACTTTCTTTTTTATAGCCCTACCTGAACCCATCCTTCCGTCTCTCCAAAAAAATTATCCAGTAAGTGTTTCTTATGAATTTACTACATCGTGTATGTATATGAAGCTACTTGTCTAAAATAGATAAATTGTTAAGTATAATGTGTTAAATCAAAAAGTCTGTAAGCCTTGTCATTGATACCCTAAACAAGAATGTAAGAAAGGTTATTTCCTTCTTTTGATAATTTCTTTGGTGAAAACAACTTACTTTTATTATAAGAGGTTTCACACAGTCAGAAACGTGTGCTAATGACAGCTGCTGACCTAATTCTTTGTATGCTGGGCTGAAAATATCTCTGTGTTGTCTTTAACTCTGATTGGTATTTCTTAGTAAATTTAGTAGTGTTGTTTCCATCAAATTGTGGTATTCCAGATTTCTGTACCTTCCAACAGATGGTGAGTTGCCTCATATTTTTCCATCTCAGAATGAGTGATGTATGTTTACTAGGAGGCTTTTGAAACCTCACAAAAATGAGCTTCAGCCCAACAAATGCCATTTTGGGACTTTGCTGTTATGTCCAGATCATTCTCTGTTGATTTCTAGGGAACTCTGTGAATCTGTATGTTTTTGATCCTCTGCAGAATTAGAACTGTAATTAGCGAGCTTTTATCTAAGGAAGATTACCTAGGAAATAATAGCTGCTCTCTTAATTATTTGTTTGGTGGCAAAAAAGCTAATGCTGAATAGTCCAATGCTGTCATTTACTTAGAGAAATTGCTCATGCCTTTCTTCTTACTTTTCCTCTCAATTGTTACTTTATTTAATTATTTAATTTTTCTTTATTCACTGTTGCTATGGTTTGATGTCCCTGTAGAGATATGGGGATNTTTTTTTTTTACTGTTGCTAATAATCCTGCTGAGGTAGCGTCAAAAAGCTACTCTTTCTTTTGCATATACTGTTATGCTGTACATCAAGGATAAAATACTGTGGTGTCAGCCATCTTGGATAACTAGGGTAATCAAGATGCAGAAGGCAGCTTTCAGCTATAGTAAATTGAAGTTTTATTGCTATTTTGTAGTCCTTCGTAGGTATCTCTGCTAAATTTTGATGGTCTTTATTTTTTCTCTGATTTTTACTGTATTATGTACCTTCTAATCTGTTCATTGCTGAAAACAATGCTGAAAAGCATCTGAAGCTGTTTTTCAGTTCTCATACATTTAGCTTTATCTGGTAGATTTTTTTTAATTACTAAATTTGCTAATTATGTTTGCCTAGGTTTTATATGCTGTAGTATTTTTAGTTTGTGTACCATGAAATTTAAAGTAAAAGAACCATGGGAATCAGTAACATTTTCTTCTTTGTAGTTATAATTCAAGTAATTGTAGTTTTTAAACTGTCTAATGCCTTCAGAGTAAATTACAAATATTGATGATTTAAATGAATAAAGCAAAAGCATATACACTACCATAAGTTTCAAGTTCTGGGGATGTGCTAAATGCAGGTTTTTGTCTGTGAAAGAGTTAAATCATTTGCAGGTTCCTGTGTTTCCAGAACACTGCTGTAAGCATAGCATTTTTATCCTGTTTCAGCATAAATTTTTGTTTGTTATTTTGCCTTTGGAGAATGGACTGAATGTTATAGGATTAGTAATAAAAAAGAATATTCTATACGATTGCCATAAAACCAAATCAAAACAGTGGATTAANAAAAAAAAAAAGTATTCTAGAAATTTGGAAATACATTTTTTGTTTACTCTTCTCCATTAGGAATACCATTAAGTATTTAAAATGTGCTGCAAAGTTACAACTTTTTAAAATTGAAGAGAAACTTCAAATGAAAATGGGAAATGCACCAGAATGATTTTGATCTTGAATGTTGCAGTAATAATTACAAAGCATGAGCAAATCTTAGTTTCCTAAAAAAAACTATATTTTTTTGTGGTTGTCAGTGATCAAAACTGTCTCCATTCTAACAAAGTTCCATGGGTTATCTGTGCCCAGTTTGATACGTTGTTCACTTGACACTAACTGATTGCTTTGTTAAGAAATAAGCTTAAAACATACAACACTGTTGGTTATTGATATATTGAACATTGATATATCTTGATGAAGGTTTCCTTGAAATCTTCTCCATAGTCTTTCTCAATTTTAAATAGTAATTAGCGTGTGGTCTTGCATGTAAAATGTGCTTATCTGGTAATAACAGTTTTCTCCATAACAAACTTGCTGTATTTGGGAAAGGTAAAACACATTTTTCTCTTGCCCGTGTGGTAATTGGCAACCTGCAGTGTTTTAAAAACAAGCAAACAAGGTGACTAACATATCAGAAACGTGATTAACAGCTTGCCTTAGGTAAATGAAGTTGATGTAAAAAATCTTTTATTCCAAAAAAGTAGTTTAAGTAATACATGTAGTGCTTGGTTGTCTTTTTAAGAGTAGTATTCATACGTTGTTAAAGCTACTGAAGCAACTGGATAGATAAGTTTTATAACTATGTGCATCTTTTAAACTAGAATTTTCTTGTAACAAGTAACTGCTATGGAGTATAACTTTCATTATTACTAGAAAAGTTAGAGTATGCATTTATTTTTTTGATGGCAACTGCCTTTCTGATTAAGAGAAGCTTTGGTCTGTCTAACCTTTGAGAAGCTGATATACTTCGTCTTCACAGTAAAACTCAAAACTGCAAGTATTATGAAATTGAGCTCAATTTTGAAAAGATTGTTTTAGATTATAATTTTAGATTTCTGAATTATAATTTTAATCTGAATTACTAGATAAGAAATTAGAAAATAGCCTTCTAATTCAGTTAGAAATTGTATCTTTTCTGCTCTGAATGGGAGTCTTTGGAATGTGGTGCTTTTCCTGCACTTCAAACAAGGAGTCTTTCAGATTTACGACACTGGTGCTTACATGACTTTTGATCAGCTGTAAATTCCATGCAGAAACAGATATATTTATTATCCTGAAAAATGCCTCCATGTGGAGTATGCTTGTAACATCATCAGCCATGGAAACGCTGCAAGGCATTGTAACTTCATATTTCATTAATTGTGAAAAAATCTTTTTGAGAAAAATATGCTTAGATAACATACTATTTGATGTTGTTATACTCTTTCTTCTTTTCTGGACGTAAGCATGCACACGGAGGCATGCTACTCTACTTCTACTCTTATGCCCTAAGTTTTATTACTTGTTATCTTATTTGATATATTGTCCTTTGCTGTTGGTATAGCTGTTACCATGCGATTTATTCTTCCATTTATTCAAATGATGTGCAAACATTACTGCAAACTAACATATATAAAAATGTAAGTAAAAAAACCTTAATGTCAGGATTGCTAAGAAAAAAAGCAGCATCCTCTTTAAGCTAATGTAAATGCTTAAGAAAATAGCTTGTTATTCTGAAAAGCAGTGTCCCAAATCTTAGCTTTTTAGTTGGTCAGTATGCCAGCCTCATTGTGATTACAAATTTTTCTTGCAGTTGAGGATTTCTGAGGGATGTGAACATTTGAAGCATTAAAGAAATCTTGTTCTCATTTTCAAATACGTTTGCTGCCTCCAGATATTCACTTACTAGTGTTAGTAGACATCTGTCATAGTAATTTCATTACACTTCTGGTTTGTACTGTTGGAAGTCAGCAGCCCTTGTTCTCACCCCTTCTTTTCCCCTATGTCTGTATCCTTGTGAGCTATACTAATATACTATATATTGCTAATAATGAAGTCAAATTTTTGACTCTTCCACAACCTTGTGTGGACTTTGGTAAGCACTGAATTTCACTCCACAAGCAGCCTGATTAACCTTTAGGATTAAAACTGTATATACTATATAACCTATGAAGTTGTTCAACTTCTGTTCCCCTTTTAGATCTTCATATGTATGCTAATTTGTTGCTTTTTGTCTGTCTCCATGTTTTTGGTGTGTTCTCTGGGATTGTGTTCTGTTAAATTCAGAGCTCTTGTAACTCTAATATTTTATATGCAAAGTTATATCATGTGAGTAGACCTCAAACTTTTCACGGCTTTAAGCCTTTCTTCGAACAAGGTATGTTTCACGTGATTCCAGGAAGCCTCACTAGAATTAGCAAAGCGGACAGGAGTCTCAAACTTTCCAATCCTAATCACTAACTTTTACTTTACTCAGAAGAGACTTTGTCTACCGTGAACTTGTAAATTGTATTAAAGTGTTTAGTGCTTTCAGTAATATTCTAGGACTATAAAAGTTTGTAGTCATACCTGATGCTACTCTTCAAAATAATGAATGGCATGGAGAGGAAGATACAGTAATGACTGAATAGGTCTGTATATTGTTAGATATATCTTCTTAAGTGAATGGCAGACTTGTTCTTGTGTATCTTAAGTTCTTTTTCCTTAAAATGCTTGACATCACTGTGAAATGTAGTATGCTCATGTTACCAAGTTCTAAAAACTGTTTATTTTGCTAGCACCAGAAGGTATATTCTCTTACATATACCTTAATCTCTCAGAAGAACTTAAGGGATACACTGAACACTTAAACAGTATCACAGGTCAAAATCTAGTCTTGTGTAGAAACCTTTTAAGATGGCAATGACGACTTTCTTTACAGCGAACCTATGGGCTTTTATTATTTTTATTATTATTGAAAGAAAAACACAGCTTAAATGCTACATTCTGTGTTTTCAAGTTCTTTGTGTAAGCCTCTTTTTATCCTTTCAGATAGCTTGGGTAGAGAATATACTACTGTGATCTTTGAAATAATTACATGACAAAATGGAGGTTCATATTAGTGCTAGTAGGTTTGAAGCGCAAGTTTATGCTGCAAGAAAATTAAATCACATCTTCCTATTGGATTTGAGTATTTCTATGCTGCAGTTATGGTAACCTGATGATAACTGCATTAGCTTCACCTACGCTATCTTAGTTCAGCTGCACACAGCTCAGTGCAGGCTGTCTTACTCAGCTTCTGCTCATGTTGTTTCAGTAGCTTGTAAATGCAAGTTCAGTTCAGAGATCCTCCCATGTTAAAATTCTTCAACAAACAGAAGGCAAAGGGTGGTGTCAGAGGCTCCTATAAAAGATGGTTCTACCTGAGTTCAGTTGGACTAACTAGTATCTAACAGAAGAACACAAGACTAATGTAACCGTTTGCTTGTAAGTTCTCCTTGAACTTCTAATAAGCAAACAATTGGCAGCTTTTGTGTTGTCAAAAATATCTGCACCTAGATTAAGGCCGTATGTGTATACGTACTCTCTGATTCTATTTTGACAGGAATCTTTCGATCCTACTATGCAGCTGCATCTTGTTCATCAAGCTCCACGTACCATTCCTCCTTACCACTCAAAAAATGAATCAAGCCTTGGAGAACTGCTAATAGGCTTCTTCAAATATTATGCCACAGAATTTGAGTAAGTAAGAAGCTCATCTTAGTGTTCTAGAATATTTAAAATTTTGATTTCTTCAATTCATTAAAACATTGCTTTATGATCCTTGAAGAGAAAAGAATCACAGTAATGCAGGAGTAACAGCTGACAGAAGAACCAAGTGAAAAGACTAAAGGAAAATAGGAATGCTGATAGAATATCTGAAGTCTTCTGCTTAACTGGGCATTTTATTCTGTCAGATAAAGAGTTTAAAAAAAAAAATCATGAATATCTGGTTAGTTTTTCAGCATTAAGTATAAAACATCTGAATAATAAATGATGATAAAGATGTAAAAAAAAAAATCCATTGCAAATCCTGTATTGAAAATTCTCTGTAGCTGACATGTCATTTTGGGAAATGTCACACCTAATGCAGCAACCTATATTATTTTTAACTCTATCTGCTACTGAAATTAATCAGTTTTACTGTTAACTTGGTCATCTCTGTATCCCCGATAACTTTAAATCCTGTTTGAAAAGAGGAGGGTGTTTGCCTTCAAGATATCAACATTCTACATAGTCTGTAAAACTGTTAATTGGCTGTAGAAGAGAAACCCAAATTAATGCTGGTGCTTAGGAAAATGTAGACAGAACATGGTGTTTAAACATTTGTGGGTGTGTGATAGCAAGCTAGTGAGAACAAATATAACATCACGCTATCCACAATATACGATACCTTTGCTTCGAGATTGATGATAGAAAGAATTTGATAGATGGGAATATGGATGAGTTAAATAGACACAACACAGGGCTCTGTTGTATCTTCCATTGAAGTGCTAGTGTTTTTCATTGCAGCAATCAGTATCTTTTTCATTCTTTCCTTTCCCTGTAAAACATTTACTAATCTTCTTTTTATGCATGGAATTTTTCAGATTATATTTCAGTTGATGTGGCTTTGAAGTTAGGTCACATTTAACTGATACATTTAACTGTGCCAATTAACTGTCACTATTGAACTGCAATGTGTTTGATTAAAAAGATTACAAAGAAAACACTACTTCGGTTTTCATAGGTGATTTTTGTAGATATGCTATCTGTGGCATAAGACACAACTACGAGGTTTGATACACAGGATGCAGTTTGCTGAAACAACAGTATGTAGTGATCAGCAATAATGATCAGATCTTATATGAAGATCACCATTTTGAACAGATTAAGTAATTGAAATTACTTGCCTGGGATGCTTAACGGATGAACTACTTGTATGTATTGGTCAGGAAGATGAAGGCAAGATGGAGGTCGGTTATGTTAAACATCGCCCTCAGTCTAGCAAAGGTATTTCAGTTAAAATGTCTATTTTATTTTACGTGATGCAGTGAGTAATGTTTAATAGCAGGATGGGTCTAAGGAGTATGGCCGTAATCAATTTTATCGCCTTATGCTGTGTAAGCTCTTTCAAAGAGATTACATGTATTTGTACAGTACCCATTCCACTGTCCTAGTCTGGGATTTTTTTTGTGTCTATAAGACGTAAGTTTTCTCCCCCTTNAAAAAAAAAAAAGTGATGTCAAAGTTCCTGCATGGATATGACTACAGAGGGCAAGGCTTAAACAATTTACCAGCACAGCTGGAAATTAAGTTGCCAGAGAGCTGAAGTCTACCTGATGTTTCACATGAATGATACAGCTGACTATACGTATGCTTGTAACTCTGTTTTAACTTTCGCTATTTTAGATTATGAAAGCTCTGCAGGTTGTGGAGTGAATGTGACAAAGTATAAAAATGTATGGAGGTGTTGTTAAAAGAAAGTATTTGGAAACTGGTCCGTGTTTACCAGGCCCTCTTGTAAGGGTGTCTGGTTTCACTTCTGTGGCAGTGAGTGAAAGCAGCAGGTTTTTTCTTGGCTGCCTTTTTACAAAGTGATACCTTGAAGCAAGGCCTTGCTGCACGGAAAATGCTGTTAGGGAACACAGTCGTCTGGGACTGTGCTGCTTTTATGTTTCTTGTTTCAAGTTAGGTGGTTAAGATTGTTCCTTGGTTAAGTTGTATTTGGTGGACGTGATCAAAAAGAGCTACATTGTCTTAAAACAAAAAACAGAATTGCTCACAGCTCTCTTCAGGGCAGTATTAGTTAATAATGTTATTATATTCCTTAGTAGAACTTTACGTTAAATATGTTTACAGTTTTTACACTTTTCATAAGCCAAAGCTCCTTACAGGGAGCAGGCTAATAATACTTTGGAAAATACAAGCTTTTAACCTATTTGTCTTGTACTCATGCACAGGCTTACACCTGGAAATCCCTGATTTTCTATCAAATTCTTGCATTCTGCCTGAGATGCACGTACTTGATGTGGGCAGTGACACCAGGAATAACTGATGATTGAGATAACAACAACCATTTGAACAGCTAACTTGCAGATTAAAATACATATGTGTAGAATACTCACTTTGCATTAGCAATTGTGAAGTTGCGTGCAAGTCAGAATGGTTAAAATCAATGAAGAGCTCATCTGCTATTGGTAATTCACTTCTAATTGATGCTGATTTTGGTACCAAGGCAGGGTTAATGAAGCTTTAATGGGATGAACTAGTTGTTTCTGAGTTTAAATACAAAGCAATTTAAGCAGATAGAAATGTCTTTTGTTGTTGCTTCTTGCTAAACCAGTGTGTGATAAATGCTTTTATTGTTTGCTGAGGGATCAAGCCAAGTATAACCTAAGAAAAACAGTCAAGAGCAAAATTGCTTGTTTGAGGTGAAACAATACTGCCTGTATTAACTAAACGTAGTTCAAATACTTTGTAGTCTAACTTTTTTGTTATTGGGCTAGTTATCCAATTTCTTAAATGTTCTTTCAGACAATGCAGAATAGTTGAACCGTCTGCTTCTTCTAATCATGACCAACATTCTGGAGCTGTAGTTCTGTGTTGCTTCAGTTTCTTGTTTGTTCTTTCGTATGGGGTTTGTTTGTTTTTCGTTTTTAAGCAATTCATTTGAATTTCTTGTTAAGCTTGTATTGATAGGTTATTGAAAAGATGTGGTAGGAAAGTATCTGCTTCTTTACAATATCTCTAATTCTTGCAAATCCTTCTCTGAGAATTAAGAAGAGGGGAAGTGATGGTTTAGAATGACAATTTTATTTACTTTGAATGCTAGGGCTGATCATCACCTGTATTAATTTTCTAGAGTATATCAAGAGAAATCTAAGTATGTGCAGCAGTGGTTGAAAAAGTAATCCAGGGTATCCTGAAGTATAATACATATGTTGTGCCCTACACCTTTATGAAATAGCAAAAAGCCTGTTTCATATTCTTAAACAGAAGAGCAATATACATGTTCTGTGGAAGCACAGCTATTCAAACAGCTGTGTTTCATAAGTGGCTTTAATAATGGATTGTACCCAGGCTAATTTGTACTATCTGCAGGCACAGACTTTTAGATGGGGTAAACTATCTTATCGTACTGACTTAGTGGAGTTATGACAACTTACCCATGGGGCATAGGGTTCTTGAAAACTTAACTGATGATTTACAGACTGTATTTTGATGAACAGTTGATGTTTACAGATTTACTGCATGTAGCTGACATACTCAGCCAACTGCCTGTATCTTTGCATTCTGTCAAAAGATCCATGCAGTCTGGAGATCCACTCAGGTGTACATGACATCAGTCCACTCAGGTGTACGTGACATCAGTTCAGCTAGCAGCATGCTACCCAGCTATTTCCCATTCTCGTCTAGTTGGGGTGTATCATGATCTGTTGTTGGCATTCCAAGCTTTCTGCTGATAGAGCAGTTGTCTGGCTTAGTTAGGAGCAACTGAAAACTGGCTAGGTAGAACTGCTTAAGATCGTAAAACTGCAGGTGGTTGCTTCGGCTGCCGTTATGTTTGGCATGTCATTGTGCCAAACCTCATAAAGATTGCCCTCTAAACTGCACTGCTGTTCCTGTTTCAGTGTGATCATTTCCTATGGTTTCATTATTGTAAAGTTGTGTGTGCAGAATACAGGAGTTTACATTCAAAGGCAAGTTTGAGTTGTTGTAACTGTTGTACAGTTACAGAATATCTGAATTACCACATACACAAAGTATTAGTACTTTATATTAAGTTTCTTCTATCGGGAAACTAAACTGTAAGCATTCTTTCTTTATATCTTCTCGATCATTGAATATATGTTAATAGAATGCAGTACGTGTCTTCCTCTGCACTTAAAGTCCATAAATGTGTTTTTCCCCCAAAGAAATATCTGAAAGATAAATTTACGAGGCTGTAATTTATTTAGTATTTAGAATAAATGTAGGTCTCCATATTCAAGTTGACATTGTTTTTTGGAAAAAAGAAAAAAAATAAAAATTCTGCCATGGAAGTCTATGATGTTCTGTTTTGCAGATATTCTCAAAAAAAATTTCTTTAGCATGCTTGTGGAATTTTTTTCTTGTTTCCTATCCGTCATTCCTTATTCTTATGTAGTATTTTACACAAAATTGCTTATTATTATAAAGTACTGTGCTATCCAGGCTTGTGACATAGCAGTATGACGAATTAACGTAAACTGACATTTTTCATTCAGAATTAAGAGTTAAAAGGTCTGCAATTTTTTTTTTTCCTAGTTGGAGCCATCAGATTATTTCAGTTCGTGAAGCCAAAGCTATTCCAAGACCTGATGATATTGAATGGAGAAACAAATTTATATGTGTGGAAGGTAAAATATAAAGCTACATTTTCATTTCTAACCGTTAATACAATAAATATGTCTATCACTTAGACTTTATGGTGGTCATATTTCAATAACACTCGTGTGTAATATATGTGTTTAGTAAATTAAGCTTAATCAGTGTCAGTAGTTTTGGAAACAGTCTTACTGAAAACATTTGAGAAGGAAGCTTTAAGTTCTGTAGTGTTTAAAAATAGTTCTCCTGACCTTTTCTTCAAGAGGACTCATTGCCCTGTTACTTTTGGAACGGGGATTAGGGCTTTGACAAGGAATTGCCTTTATGGACAGTAGTGTGTTTTGCTGCTGCTCTGTAAAAATAGTCTTCGGTTTTGCCAAGATTGAGCTTCTAAAAAAACATAGTGGGCACATATTCAGATTTCTCTCTAAGAATATTCTTTGTTCTAGTAATGCTCTGGCATTTCAAGTGATAGCAGTAACTAAATTATGCATTTGTTGATCCACTTGCAGCTACTATTTTTGACTGGCTTTTGAATGTATAGTTTCTACAGAGACTGTATGATACCTTCCAGAACTGGAGGGTTAAACCCAGGCTGCATTTCAGAGTCACAGATCTTGGCACTTGTAGTTCAAGCTAAACTGGGGAGTAGTACAATGCAGGGAACCTGCTTCACGTGCTCTTCTTCACTTTCAACCACAACTGGGAGTCTGTGTGGAGAAGATGAACTATTATCATATGCAGGAGGTGAAGCTTGGACCTTGGAAAGTGAAAATAATAGAGAAGGATTGTGATGTTAGAGCAGAGTATGAAAAGAAAAGCAAAAAAGGGACTGAGAGGTATCATGTCAACTGGTAAGAGTTAGCATTGTGAAGATAAGTGAGAATCAGAGTGCAGCTGGTGAAGGTGAATTGGCTGGACAGGAAATTGTGAAAAAGAACCAGGGTGGAGAAGAAGTAGAATTAGGAGGTAGCTGGTTTAGGACAATGGGGTGAAAAGCAAAGGTCTGAAGTGTGGGAGGTGACCTGGGTCCTGCCTGTAAATAAATGGGAGACTGTTGGGATTAGGGCGTCAAGTGTTGAAGTTTCAGGATAAAAGAAGAATGGAGCTTGGACAGGAGCCAAACAGTGCAGCAAGAGTTAAGCGACTGCAAAAATCTTGCTGGGGTGAGGGCAGTGGAAGACCTCTGGGTTAGAAGCAGACGTTCCTCAAGATTCCTAGAAGTTGTGTGTGTGCACCGTGTGCCATGTGCACATAATTTCATGTGCTTGCGCTGCTCCTGCAGAGAAAATTACCTACTGGTGAAGTTGGTTATCCTGTGACTGCAGCTCACCAACCTGGCTGTAATCATATGGATAACAGTGTTAAACCACATCATGAAATTTCTATCCTTTACTTTTCTCCTGGCAATGAGTAATGAAGGAAAGAAAGAAAAACACCAAAGAAAACAAATGGGGGAAAAAACCACCACAAATACCCATCATAGGGAAAAATACACTGAAACTTATGAAGAAGTTGTCACATTTGGCTTTGTAGTCTCAGAGTTGAGAATTGTGAAAAGTAAGGGTATCTGCACAGCTGAAGTGATCTGGGATAGTGTAGTGCAGACATTGCCAAGGCTCTGTCCTGAATGTGGGAGGTGGGAATGCTCAGCAGCTGTGCCTCCTGCTGTCACATGATGCTGATGCTCCGTGTTACAAGGCTGTTATATGTTTCAGGCCCTTAACTTTTTTGTGGCATTTCAAAGTCGTTGAATAATTGAATTTCTTTCTGCTAGGTTGGAAAATAGATTATTAGTGTACAAAATAGCTGTTTTAGAATTTGTATTAAATATTCTTGATTATGTGTAATGTTTTTAAGAGTACATTTTGCACTTAAACAAAATTATCTCTAGTTGGCACACCTGATTCCTTCCTGTTATAGTGCACATTCAGACTTTATTAAAAGTGGGATTAATCCTCTTATACTAAGTTTTTATTTATAAATTGGAAGGAAAAAAATGCATTTTTAATTTCAACTCAGAGGAGGCCTCATTTGCAACAGCTGTTGAGCTGAACTAGTTAAACAGATATTATTTGGATAAGCTTCTCTGTACTTTGAGAAGAAGCTTTTAAAAGCTAGCTAAACATGGAAACATATTCTGGTTTCCATGTTTGCCAGGACTAAAATTTCAGTAGTTGGTATTGTGTATCTTTAAAATATTTTAAATATATTTGTTGATAACTCACAGAAGCCAATGTCTGCAAGTTGTCGTAATTCTCCATGTAGTTAGGCTCACTCAAAGAAAAACTTGTTTTAATTTTTATCTGTTTTAAGATTGGTTCTCACTTTATTTCTGCTTTTTGAGAAGCAAATGTACCAAAGATGCTCTTTTCAGACTGTTTAAAATTCAGCAGTCAATTGCCATTATAGGGAGAAAGAGAGCACTTCTTTTATTGGTGCATATTCCTTGTCAATCTCTGAATTGCTGGTGACTATTCTGGTCTGAGTTTAAATCTTGTCTGTGCCAAACAATATCATATATTCTCCTTTTGCAAAATACAAGTTTGGAAACGCTAGAAACTTGGTAATTTTATGAGACAATTAATTGATAGTCACTTAGGGAAACAATATCAGAATTCCATATACGCTGCACCTGATTCATTCTTGTACCAGACGTTAAAAATTATAATAAAAATAATTCATCAGAGTTTGTTTTGCAGCAATTTTGGAATTTTATGATTTTTTTTTTATATTTTCATGAGGAAGGATGATGCCTTTTAGCTTTTCTCTCAAGTATCAGTGTTGTATTACATTTTTTCTTTTTATATTCTTGCTTGAATATTGCTTGAATGTGGTAACGTATGATGGACTCTTACTGTCCTTATGTTTAGAAAATGTAAAGTGTTGTAAATAATAGCTGATTGCAAAAGTATTCTTACTGTGCTCCAAAGAATGAATGTGTCAGTTGACAGCTAGCAAATATGCAAGAGTGAAGGGAAGTTGTGAGTCAGCTTTCTGTGACTAGGAAGAGTGCCTTTTTCCCCACTGAATTTTGGAAGATCGTACGGCTTTGGTCTTGTTAATTCAAAAAAATCTTTTCTCTACTCAACATAAAATAAATACATTAAGGTCCTAGCATTAAGGAAGCAATTAGCATCATATATAAGACAAACAAAAGAAGGAATGCTGTACTGCTTCACATGATAAGGGATTTGGAATTCTTTGTAGCACTAGCTCAGTAGGCCAAATGACATGGCTGATACTAGAGGATTAGGTGCCTTTTTTAATTTCCTTGAAACAGAAAACTGGGCAATCCAGATGTACGATGCATTCTAAAGAAAAATAAATCTGTCTGTAAACACACACTGAAAACTTTACAGGCAATTTGAAGAAAAATCTTACAGAAACTTGCCAAATGCAATATTTATTGCATGAAATTATTTGATTGCAGATTTAAATAGCTTTCAGTAATAAAACCCCACTGCCACAGACTATATTCCAAATTTGAAGTCCCAGTCTACATAATGGTGTGATCCCTTCTGATGTCTATTTAATGCTTTATTTTACTTTGTCCCTATCTGAATAGAAGCAATTCATAACCAACTGTTGTGGTTTAACACCAATTAGGTAGCCAAGCAGCACACAGCTGCTTTCTCACTTCCCCTCCTTAATGGGACAAGGGAAGGAAATACAATGAAAAAAACCTCATGGGTTGAAATGAGGACACCAATCAATCACTCAAGAATTACCATGACAATCAAAACAGACTCAGCATAAGGAAGATAAATGTAGTTTATTGCCTGTTGCTAACAGACTAGAGCAGTGAGAACTAAAGGCAAACTGCAGGCACCTTCCCCCCATCTACTCTCTCCTACCTCCTCCCCATAAGCAGCAGCACAGGGCAGTGGGGGCTGTGGTCAGCCCATAAAGCTTCGTCTCTGCCACTCCTTCATGGCCACTATCTGCCCCTGTTTCCCATGGGGTCCCTCCCACATGGACCATGGGGTCCCTTCCCAAACTGATCCTGCACAGGCTTCCCCCAGGCTGCAGCTCTCCAAGCACTGCTCCAACATGACTCCATACCACGGGGCCCATCCTTCAGAAGTGCACTTCTCCAGCATGATGCCCCGTGGGTGGCAGCTCTTTCAGACCTCCTGCCCCACCCCAGGCTCCAGCCTGCGGTCAGCTCCTGGGGAGCTCTCTGAGGCTGCAGCCTCCTTCAGGCCACATCCACTGCTGCACCATGGGCTCCATGGCTGCCTGTGTGGTGCCCATGGGCTGCAGGGCAACAGCCTGCTCCACCGTGGGCCTCTGCAGGGGATATCTTCTCTGGTGTCTGGAGCACCCCGTGCCTCTTCCTGCTCTGGCCTTGGGGTTTGCAGGGCTGCATCTCTCTCATCTTCTCACTCTTCTTTTCCAGCTGCTGTTGTGCAGCGTCTTTCCTGTTCTTAGCCATGTTATCCCAGAGCGCACCCAGTGTCGCTCATGGCTCAGCTCTGGCAGCGTTGGGTCCCTTCTGGTGCAGCTGGAGCTGGCTCTGACCTGACATCGGGCAGCTGCTGGGCTCTGCTCACAGAGGTGGCCACGCCTGCAGCCTCCCCACTACCTTGCCGCATAAACCAACTAAACAAAAAAGCTACCCAATCTAGCATGTATTTTTATGCCTTGCTGGCCTTTGAGGACTTTCATGCATTCTGCCTGTGTGAAATACACATGTTGTTAAGCAGTTGTCTAAGTAAGGCAAAAAAGACTTATGAAATCTCTTTTTTTAGTGCATCATAATGCATGATTGTTTAGTTATTTACTGTTATTTACTGTAATATTAGCAACCTGTTATCGGTAGCAAGGAGTATTTTAATCCTTTGATTAAAAAAAGTTCCAAAGTATTGTTGAGGGGGAAAAAGGGAGACATTAAACCATCATATAAACTTGTAGTCTGATAGCTGCTGATTGTTAACTTATGAATAGATACTGTAGAATAGGCAAGGATTGATAAAACAGATTTTACAGCAGTTCATACTTACATAAAAAGGTACAGTAAATGTTTTAATACCTGATGTATTTCACTGAAACTGTTGAATGAGGTGAATCTAAACATGTAACAAGTCTCAAAACATTTCAGCATACCAAATCTTATTCTGACATCTTATCATAGATTGCTAAATAGTCACAAATAGTTACTGATGCACGAATTCAGCACAATCGTACCATGCTTTGAAAGAAACAATTTGTGTTTATTGTGGTTTACATGCTACAGTGTTGAGGCTTTGAGACTTTTTTGGATAAATGTTACATAGAAATAAAGGTTGAGAAACAAACTGGAATCAGCTGCTCAAAAACCTCTTGGGAAGCAGTGATATGTTGACTCCTCTTCTTTTGCCTCATTGCTACCTCAGTGAAGACAGCATAGCTGTAGTTTTTTTTAATACTTAATTCTTGCCTTTGATCTTGCAGAGCCCTTTGATGGGACTAACACTGCTAGAGCTGTACATGAAAAACAGAAGTTTGATACTATCAGAGAGGAATTTTTGAAGGTAAAAATAACACCAATTTCATTTTTCCAGTCACTTTGATTTTCAAGATAGCTATACAAAGGATAGTCATTGAACCTTCCTGATTCTGATGTTTGTCTTTGGTTTCCAGTGTGTATACTTTATGAATATATTTGTATGTATGTTTATATATGCATCTATATTTGTGTATGTTACATATACAGACATTGTATATATAAATAGAATATACATATAAATATGTGTAAATAGAAAATTATTAGGAAAAGAAGGTAATAAAAATATTAATGCCTATATGGAAGTGAAATAGTAAACCCTTTGTCTTAGAATTCCCAATTTTACACACATGAGAAAATCTAATGACAGTTGATAGCTTTAGAAACAACTTTAGTGTCATTTATTAGTTTTTCCTACATTAATTTGACTTGGTAATAAGTAGTGTTTTATACCTCTTACTATTCCTTTTAATACCTTGATTTGCTTCTGCTTTTTGACAACTGAATAAATTTGTGAGTTTTCTCTGGAGCAGTCCTGCTCATAATTTTTTAGAACGTGAGTGTTTAAAACTGGAGCTTTCACTGTTCCATTCAGTGGAGGAGGCAAGGAAACTTTGAGAGAAGAAAGCTATCGTTTAGGCCAAAACCTCTGCTGCCAGTTCTTGTATCCTTGTCTCCTATCATAGATACTGTATTTGGAGTTATGCTTATATACCTGAGCTCAAATTCTGTTGTTCTGAGATCTCTGACTACTCATAGTGCAGTTATGACTGGGGATTAGTGTGCAGAACTGGCTTCTACCTTTAGCCAGTTAGACTTCCCTGTATGCTGTCATTGGAGGCTGCTGTTTATACCCAGTTAATTATATCCTTAAATATCTTGAGAGTTACTCCTATAGAGAGGAAATTAATGCCAAGTATCTATAATAAAACAAATCCTATAAGGTATTGCCTTTACGTAGTCAGAACAGGATAACATTTTTTTGCATTGCAATTCTGTTCAGAAATTCTGGTTTCCTTCTATCTAGCCATTTAGTTTAACACTTAACTGTTCCCTTTTTTTTTCCATAAAATATTTTATTTTGTGGATCAATGGTTTACAAAGTTTGGGATCTGAATGCTGTTCTGTAAAATCAGAGTGAACGTCTCTTTTTAGAGTTTTCAGTTAAGAAATTGTTTTCAAACCTATGTGGTTTTCTGAAAAAAGTAAAAACAGTTATCTGGTCCAAGCTGTTTGGAAGCCTGTATCTTGAGTGTTGTAGCCCTGAAAACATTTATATTAATTAGGAACTGTAGGAAATGACATTTGCTTAAAACCACAAGTATTTATGAGTATCTTTTTATTTTTTCTTTTTCTTAAAAAACCTAAGGAATCTGTTTGTCTCACTTGGTACTGAGAGAGTATTTTTCCTGTGGTTTTCATTACACATTGTGGTTAAAATGAACTGTGCATTAAGACAAGAGGGTCAGTGTAGTTACTTGCAAGTAACTGCATGGTCTAAGAAAATGACAGGTAAGTCTTGGAATCCAGAATTGAATACAGAAGAAAATGTAAATAATGTAAATTAAACACACACTTAAATTCTGGAAATGTCAGCGTTAACTTCTTGTATCGGGAGCTTAGATACATTTGCTTTGAAGATAATTTTGCAGTCAGAATGTCAATGTAACACTTAAATAATTTGAACATCTATCTCAGTCTCCATCAACACAAATTCACTCTCTTCTTGAAAGGATATATCTTTCTTAATAGTTCATTGCATTTTGTGTTTCTTTGGATTCTTCTTCCCTAAGTAAACAAACAAAATAAAAATCTCTTTCCAAGAGGGGAAAAATATTGAATTTATTTTTGTGGATCTGTGAGGCTTACTATTACAATAGTATTTCAACATTGATGGCAAAGGTTATTTATTCTTTTAAACCTTTCACTTTTCCCCAGTCGTGGCAGATACTGCGAGACAAGAAAGACCTGAGCTTTGTATTACCTTTAAGAGCCACCATACAGAGAAGATAACCAACTTCTTTCATTTTCTCCATATTGGATCCTGCTGAAATAAAGAACAGTATCAAAATCTAGGTGCAGTTACACCCGTGTTATTTTATGATGTGCTTTTCTTGTTAAACTTTTGTTAAGGAAATCTTTATAAGAAAGACTGCATATTTTATTATTGGCATTTGTTAATGCAACTGTTCATTCAGAGATGTTTTCTGAAAAGGCTTGCATTGTTGACTTCTAGAGAAGACTGTTGTTGACTAAAACAGCAGACCACAGGAATAAATTTGTTCTAAGGAGTGTATGGGAATGCACTTGTTTCCATAATCTGTGAAATCATAAATTCGGACAAATTTAACAATGGAATAAATGAAATCAGAGCTAAATGATGTATGAGTTTGTATCCTTAAGACATTGCACACAATAAACTCTCCTTGATGAACAGACAGCTTGTGCTTTACGTCTGTTTAATGCAATATGCACTTTTGCTCAGCTTGGCACTTTCTGGTTTTACTTCCCTTTTACATAGAACAAAAGGCAACAAATCATGAAAATTAAGCTAGATTATAGTTGGTAATGTTCTGGATACCAAGAACTGTAATCTAAACTGGAATTTTCAACAGTTCTGCTACAAGGAAGTTGAAATAAAAAAAAAAAGGACAAATCAATTTATGTAAACACTTCATATTCACATAGTAGGCAAAATAATTTTTAGTGCTTCATTTTACATAGTCAAAGTAGTCATGATATCTGCTTAAAATAGCCCCAGTCCTTCAACTGCTACACTAAGCTGGGCTTTTGTTTTGGTTTTGTGTAAATTATTTGTAAATTGTTCAGCTGCTGTGATTTGATTTAACTTAAGTAATCCTGAAAATTTGAGCTTTTCCAAACAAGAGAGTTGTGAAACTTTTTAGACCTGCTGTAGCACAGTTTGTGCCCGTCATGTATTTGCTATTGAAGACCAACTCGTTGTCAAAACTGTACTTATAATTGATGTCAAATTCATATTTTCATTTTTTTTTAATTTCAGTATTTTGTATGGTGTCCAGTGAAATAAAGTTTATAGAGAATACAGCTTTTTTGCTGTTTTATGTTGTTTTTTATTGGACATTAAATATATTTCCTATAATTAGGTAGAAAAGGAAATGAATGTTACAGATAACTTTTCTGTGGGTTTTTTGTACTGTGTGTGTACACGTACAACTGTCATCTGTTGCCGCTTCAAGCAAGATTGTGAAAACGCTTGTAACAGGCATTGTTTCTTGAGCAAACTTTAGGTTCTAATTTGTTTCAAGTTTTACAATTCAGAAGTTCTAGAAACAGTAAACTGTTTGCCTGCTGGGAGTTTACTTATCACACACACACTTAATCACGATGTGATCTATCTAATATTTGGGTTGCTTCTTTAAACTGCAGAGGGAAGCTGTTTCAACAGACTTTCAGTTTGAATCTGAATTCATCAATCCTCTGAAATGTTTTCCCTCCATGTGGATGTTCCTCCTCATTGGCCCTCTTCCTTATCAAGTGGTAGAATGGGTGAAACATTAATTTTTGCCCTGTTTTATGTAAAATGCAACCACATTTTTCTTTAGTACGGAATGATGCCTCGATTCAGAAATGGTCTACAGATTGGGGTAAGGAGGATGTTGCTCCTTTTTTTAAAAAAAAGAAAAAAAGAAAAAAAAAAAGAAAAAAAAAGCTCTGGCCATCTCATTGTCCACAAAATATAAACTCTCTCAAAATAATATAACTAAGAAGGGACGTATGTTCAAACATGGCAAAAATGCATTTCTAGTGAGCTGGGTGAGAGACATAATACTATAAATGACTATCTCTTGAGATTTTGCATTCAGAATGTGTACAGAAAAACAAACCAAAAAACCCTCCATCCTATGCCTTTGACTAGCCGTTTATGTTTGGAACATCTTTCTCCTCTCAGTTTTGGAACAGACCAAAAACTTCTGAAACCTCCATGCAGCTCCTTAAATCTGATCCATCTCTTTAATCTTTTTAATACAAGCTTATGGTGACCTGTGTCTTGAAAAATAATCCTTTTGTGTTCTTTTTCTTCAATTTCTTTTTCTTCAATCAGGACAAGCAGGTTTGTCACAAAACTCCCCAGTAATTACTTCACCGTATTAGCTAAGTTGCAGCACCATCCTGCAACAAATGCGATGTAATTTCACTTTGTTTACTTTATAGTGAAAGAAGCTAATTTGGCAAGTGGGTATCTGGCAAGAGCAGTACTCTCATATGTTAAAAAGTAATCTGAGAGGTTCAGGAAACAAATCTCACCAGGTGTCATATTATATTATTCTTTGTGAAGGCAAATGTTCTGTGGAAATGCCAGACAACCGGAACATCAAGTAAACATTGTATTTGCTTTCTGGTGGGCCGCAACTTTTGACAGAAAACTTCGGATAAAATACCACAGTATAAATTGTTTTGGAGTTTTTTTGCCTCAATTTCGAAATAAAAACATTCATTACAGCTTGTGAGGAATACTTTTGCTGGGAGACCTTCAGTAAAAGGTCTGTTTTCCATTGCTGACCAAGGTTTCAGTAGGCATGCAAGGTGGTAACATCTTAGAAATAAAAGATGCTTCATTTTTGCGCTGTTATCTTTTGGCATTGGGTTCATCTGTCACTTCTCACCTTACATGTTATTTGAAACTCTTAGTGCCTTATCTAGGATTTGAGGAACTCTGTTTAGTCTTCTAGCAGGGCTTTTAGTTAATAGGCTCAGACGTGTATGGGGACCACATCTCAGCAAAAGCTTCCCCTTCAATAACAGTAGTAACAAAACTGGAATAGGCTGTATACTGTGAAAATATCTGTCTTCTAGCTGTCTTGTAGAATCATAAAGTCATGGGAAGGGACCTTTAAAGGTCATCTAGTCCAACTCCCCTGCAATGTACGGGGGCACCTACAGCTAGATCAGGTTGCTCAGAGCCCTGTCCAGCCTGACCATGAATGTCTCCAGGGACGGGGCTTCCACCATTTCTCCTGCTCTTACTTCTGGTTAAATGTGATTTTGAACTAACTTGGGGGGAGCAGGGGAGGCATACAAAATATACCCCATGTGTCTCAAGGTGTTCTGACATTATGAGGTTTTTTTTTTAAGAAGTGCCTTCCAAAGTATTCAATATGAAACAAGTTTAAGAATCAAATTGAAGGGTGACATGATTATTTGGGATAAATAGGCAGGTGTAACAAGAGGATGCAAGAAGAGTTCTAGATCACCTAAAGTTAGCATTTGTGGATACTATTTCAAATGCCTGTTTGCTTTACTAGAATTTAGGTCACTGAACTCGATTCACAGTATGTTTGGTGTTAAATTTAAGTCCTTCATAGAATGTTATTCAATCTAATGTGCTCTTTTTGCTGTGGGGAATCTTGTGTATTTTGTAGCATTCATTTCTGTTGTGTTTGTCATGTTTTCTCCGGGAATTCAGTTGGTCTTCTAATCTCTGAGTGTATTGATATAAATCTTTTCCTCAAAAAGAACATGGTGGTTAAGAAGAGCATGAAAGAATATGCTATTTTGGTCAACTTACAAGCCAAATTAAGCTATAAGAAATACAAAAAGGAGAGCACAAGTTTTGAAAATAATTTCAAGCAGTGCTGGTTAAAGGTTAGTCACCTTCCTCTTGTTTTGTGTGGACTGACTCAAAGCTTGGGCATTATGGGCATTGGTCTATATGTTTCATATAGACCAGACTGTAGTGCTCATCTAGCATGTGTACACTTTGTGCTCACAGTAAAATCTTGAGTTTTAGTATCCACTTCAAGTACAGCTTTTTAAGAAACCGCATTTTGACTTTGTCAGCTGTGTACCACTGGCCTCAGTAGGTTGGTTGGGAGAATAGATTGGTTTTATAAGTACATACTGTTCAGGAAATATGTTACTTCAAGTGAATTTGTCAATAAAGTTTTAATTTAGCACTGTTGAGAAAGCTTGTACTTAGAAATACCTCCTTGGGTGTTTCTCTACTTATAACACTAGGAAGAGTTCACTCATGGATTAACAGCCAGCTTCTTTAAGAACCAAAAAAGAAAAAAGAAAACCGGGATTACAGTTGTACTTTGTATACAATGTTTTATATTTGAAATAATTTGAAAGTTCTTTACGTAGAACCTGAGTTCGGTGTTTTTCTCTATTTTTAAAAAATATTTTTTAAAAAAGTAATTTATTTGGCTAGTGGTTTAAAAGTACTTCAGTTTTGTCTGTGATATATTGTTTGGTTTTGCTTTAAAATAAAATTGGTTCAAGTCCGCCTGAAGAAGAAATTTGAGATGTCCTGTGGTTTAATGCATCAATAGATTTGGAGGTTCAGATATATTCCCTACACATTGTTAAAAACCACAGCGCGTCGGATGCAGCCAGTGCATGCCTGGGGCTTGTGCCCTGGTGATCTCCCCTGACGTCCATCAGGCCTCACCTTGAGGCACTCAGTATCCCCAGCTGGGCTCTGCACCGCAAATAGCATTCGGGCATGCTGAAAGTGCCTTTTTGTGGAGGCACAAGAATATTCTCCTCCAGCTTTGTCTGCACGTTCCCCCTCAGCTCATTAATGAGACCTGCTTTCAGCAGCTTGGCCAGGGCCTGGGCTGCGTTCCGCCGCCACTGCCCCAGCCCGTGGCCTTTGGGCCGGGTGGCAGGCGGCCAGCTGGCCGGCTGTCGGCTGTGCCGTGTGCCCTGGCACCCGGTTGGTGCTAGGACCTGGGGTGGGACCGGCAGCGGCTCAGTGCTGCAACTTCGCTGCCTCTATTTAAAGACTGCCCTGAGTCAGGAGAAGTGAGAGCTGCTGGGGATGACAGTTGCTTCAGGCAACCCTGGGGAGGACAGGGTCGGGGGTAAAAATCACCGTCGAGGGCCTGAGCTAGAAAGGACATGGAGGGGTACCATGGTGCCGAGTGTGACCGGGCATCCGAGACCTCCTCCTTCATAGAGGATGAAGAAGAAGAGGAGGAAGAGGAGGAGGAAGAAGAGGAGGAGGAAGAGGCTGTGGACCCAGAGGAAGCAGAGGAGCTGACTAACAGGTACTGCCGCCCCCGGGGCCACACTGCCTGGGGCCGGTGGTGGCCTCACCTCGCAGCACTGCCTGGGGGGGGTGAGGGCTTGGGCCTAGGCCTGGTTGAGTTCCCCCTGCCCCCATTCCCTCAGGGGCTGTTTGATTGCAGCAGCTATGAGGTGGAGGGTATTTTGGGTGGAAATTACCGTAATTAGGTTTGTGCAGCAAGCGTCAGCCCTGAGTTCCCTGAAAGCTTTTCTATTTAAAGAGCCTCTGGCCTGCCAGCTCCAGTGGCATCTCCCTCTGCTCCTCCCTTTCTGGCTGACTCTGTCACATATCAGTCTGAGAGGCGCTGGAGATTTGCTTGCTGACGAAAAAATGGTCAAATATTGTAATGGTGCATTTATTTTTTTTTCATTTTTTCTACCCTTGCTCCCTTCCCACTCATCCCTCCCTCATCAGTCTCTTTGTTTCTCAAAAAAGGAAAAACTTGTTCTATACTACACTCTCCACTGACAATCAGGATTTGTGGGGCTGATTTTGGGGGTGAAACAAGGAGCATTGTGACACTGATTTCTTTGTTTTCTTTTTTTTTTTTGAATAACGGTTGCACAGTAGCTGTTTGTTGTCCTAACACTGTGCTTGTACTGTAAGGAAAATAAGGAGAGGGTCCTTGTGCATGAGCAGTGCATGGGGATGGTCCCGCGCTGGGTGCGGGGGTGTTCGCAACTCAATCCACCCTGACAGGCTCCATTGGCCGCGGCCGTCGCTTTCACAGAGACAGAGAGGCCTGAGAGTCCACCTCTACATATTGAGTTGCGAGATGTCTTGAGCAAAGCCTACCAATTTGGGGTGGGTACTGTAGGAAGGACTGAAAACATGAATGTTGACTGGTTAAGATATTTGCAGAAAGCGATTTTTTTAAGAAATTTAGATCATACAGTTCCTAAAACCTAAGCATTGCAGAGCCATCCTGCATTTACAAACTGCTGTGAGTGTGTCACCTTCTTGTTTCACTGGTCTTCACTGCGAGGGAGTGTGACAGCCAAAGACGGTGGGACAGTCTCTGTGCAGCCTAAACCACCCTGAGTGCCCTGGGGAAACCAAACATGGAAACACAGCATGGGAGAGCAGAAAAACAAGCCTCTGTGCTGTGGGAATGAAGAGCTCGTTTTCCAAAGTGTGGGGCACCACCTGTGTCTAGCGCTGCTCTTCTCCCAGGGGAGACGTTGACTCAGATCCACACTGGCAGAGAGCAGGGTTAAATGTGCATATAGCTGCAACCCAACAAGAAAACCAGCTGAAGATGGAGCTACTCACTGCAGACAGCTAAACCACCACTGACTGGATTACTTCTTAATGCAATCTGCAACTGAATAACTAATAACAAAACTCACACTGTGAAACACAAGTAGGAATGGCTAACTTTTCCGTTAAAGGAAGGGACATGTACGTATGTATGTATGTCGTACTGCAGTTATTATGCTCAGGCTGGGAAGATGGCTTCTCCGCAGGTGTCTGTTTGCAGCCCCTCACAGCTGCATCTTGCTTCTGGCTAGCAGCCTCTGCAACATAAACTTGGGCATTGCATCACAACGTTTAATTAAATCACAGAAATCGTTCCTTGTAGCTGTCAGTTATTTTACGAATTGCAGAGCTCATACCTGCCCTTAACCGTCTTACTGACAAAGGAGGTCAGAGTCAACCAGGAAGGTTTTTAACAGCTGCACTCAGTGGTAACTGATTATATTTGACACCACTTGATTAGTTTACTTAGGCTAATGGGGATGCAAAATTTTGGTTTTGGCACAGATACAATAATTGCCCTGAGCACTCAGAAATAGCTTGTTAAAGTTAAATAAAACTGATTCTTTAACTATTTAAATTCTTTTGTTGCAAATATCTGTGTGCTTATAGATCTTAAAACCTGTTATGCTTGCTGCTGGGACAATACACCTGGGAATTAGTGGCCAAGCAAGGCCAGCAGGGCCGAGCCCCTGAGAAGCACTTATTTGGTCTGTACGACGATTGTTGGTTAACAAACATGTTTTAAAACCCCAGTTGCAGAACAGGGTTTTTCTTGTGTTTTGAAAATGTAGCCGAGAGGATATGTAACCAATATGCAAACTTGGCTGAAGACAGCCTGTTCTGGACCCTGCCGTCATTGATTTATTTTTAACAGCCCCAAGCTCTCTACCATTCTCATGTTCCTGCTCTACATGCAGTTGAATAGCACCTGATTGTGCAACACTGCAGTCAGCGGGAAGTTTCCCATGGGCTCCTTCTATTTCCATCTTTCAAGCATGCATATTCTCATTCCTGTTTTATAAAACAGTTATGCAACACAAAGGCTGGCCCAAGGTCAGGAAGTGTTTCTGTGAGCGAAGCAAAAGAGTCCTGGTGTCCCCCTGCTTCCTTCACAAGCCCCAGATGCCCACACCGCTTCCACGCATATCCCTTTGCAACAGTTACGGAGTCTGGCACATTTTTTCCTGCAGTTTTCTTCATGCATGCCCCTTCCAGCAGAGATGCCTGGCCTCTGCATCTTGTTATTCCCCATCGGCTGCCTGAGCACAAGCAGGTGCCTGTGTAATGGGGCTCTGGTAGTACACTAGGGTAAAGGTTGGTGTTGTTTTCCTTCCACAGCACAGATAAAATGCCAGTCAGCTATTAGACCCCCATGGGTTACTGACAGCACTTCTGAGGAGTAACAGAAAACAGTACCTCCCTGATGGAAAATGCTTTCCTATAGGAAGTGCATCACTTAATTCGTAAGTCTCTTTTGAGAGTTCAGAAAAAATGTATAAAGCTGCAGCAGAGCTTATGACTTCCCTAAGAATTATGCCCTTGTTAAGATTTTTTTAATATAATCTTTAAATAACTTTGTTTCCTGATAGTTTTTTATGCAAGTAATGAAACCAACATGTGGAATCAGAACCTATTAGGAAGCTAGAGTAAGGCATCATGTCCTTGTCAGCATAAATAACACATTGATCCTCAGAGGGTTCATGCAATATTTTCTCGCCTTTGGGCATTTTGCTGTCTGAGACTGATGACATTTGACAGATGTCTTTTGTTTCTAGTTCCACGTAGAATTAATTGTTTAAACATCAAAAGTAGTTTGGAAGCATATGTTGTATATGTTAAGGCAAACAGCAGACGTGAGTAAGAAGTTAATAGGTTTTAATTACTGTGAGATTACAGTCTAGTTATGTGAGATTACAGTCTATTACTATGAGATTACAGTCTATTATGGGAAGATAGTACCTTCGTGTTTCATGTGCCTGAGTCTCTAACAATTATCTGCTGTGTGAGTGGGTCCAGCACAGTTCCGCCTCTCAAATGATTTCCTTTTGCAGTGGGAAAGTCTCAGGATGTGTCTATATGCAGGACTTACAGTAAAAGGGCTCTGCAGCCAATTTATACGCGTTTCCAGGTAGCTTCATTTAGTGATGACCTAAGACAGTGAATGGGGAGAAAGTCATGGAATTCTGGAAATTGCCATTTAAAAAAAAAAAAAAGAAGAGGTAGCCATTCCACAGGAAGATCTGAAGTTAGAAGAAGGTTAACAAGTGAAAGACTGGATTTAAAACACTGAATTTCTCAAGATCCTAATTCTCTTACCCCAAAGAAGGAAATGGATGAGCTCTAGCCCCAGGAAATTCACAATAGTAGGAAGAGATACTGCTGAGCATGGTTGCTGTAGGGCAGAAGAGGCAGCGTGCTAAAGGCAGAAACTACACAAATGTAGAGAACAAGATCACAGAAGAAGAATGTTTTTCTTTCAACTGAGATGGCAAGTTGGCCAATGCAATTTTTCTCGTTGCAGTGTGTCTGATTTTATTAGGAGCATTCAGGAGCTGAGAGATCTTGTCTGTGTAGGCCATCGCCGCAGCTTGATCTCTCAGTTGTTTCATCGAGCTTGTTTACAGCTTGCAAGGTATCACACAGCACAACAAATTTTGATTGTACCAGGAGTGACGAGGTCTGATAGAAGAGGATGAGGAAAGGAATATTTTAGAGAGCTGGTGCTTCTAAATGCTTCTCTGCAATGGCAGTGGTGTAGCACAGATGGGCAGACTTCAGTATCTGAACCCTACTGCTTTGGCAGACAGAGTGAAAACTCTTCCCCAGAATGGTACACAAGGGAACATGTGCCCAGCCTTCCATGCTGGACTAGAATCCTGAAATCCCAGCAGGCACAGCACAGCAGTCATGGGGAGGGGCAGAAGACTGTGAGAGGTGGTAAGAAAAATCTGGGTTTCGCGTTATTATGACAGGAATCACAAAACAAGTTGTCAGTGTCCTCAAAAACTATAAAAGGTTTGAGCCAGTGTCCTAGCATGAAAATAACAGACTGACTGACATGCCAACAGGATCGGGTGTGAAATGTCTATCTGACAAAAGCAGCACTGGCTTTTGTCCCAACGTGTCGGCACTTTCACATCTCTATTTATGCACTTGAAACATTGGGAGCCTCTTTTTTTGCAATAGCAGACACTTCCTCTGACTGGAAAGCTACTACTGCACAGCACACAAATTGTACACAGAAATAAGGGAGAATTTGGAAGTACATTGGATGAAAATTCTTAAATTCTGTGTCTTTCATTCTGGTCTTAAAAATACAGAGCAGTTGATCAATGCACTTAGAGGAGTATGTACTATGACTGCAGCTTTGGAAAAGAGACGAAGACATGAACAAATGAAACTTCTTGTATAGGCAGGGCCAGGGCAGCCCACTCTCACTGACTAATATCAACTGAAATGGGAAAGCTTCTCTATCCTGCATGGGATTTTATTTAATATCACCAGGTAATGTGGAAGAATAGGTTAAAAAGTATATGAGGGCTATGTAGAAATTGAAAAATCTGTAGAAACATTAGGCTTCTGTTACTATGAACTCAGATAAGACCTGAATTCTTCCTTAGTATTAATGTTATTGATTTGTTGTTGTAGTCATCTTTGCTATGCCCAAGTCAACCTAATGCCAGACTATGAAACTGGCAAAGGAAAAGCTAGCAGCAAAATTGACATAGGTTTGTTTGCTTTGTCTTTTCTTCTGAACTGTAAATCTCACCTCATGAAGCTGGCCTTGCTAGGGAATACCATACTTAGGCAAGTAAACAACTGAACATGCTACATTTATGTTTGGGTCTTGTTGTATTTTTGCTTTATTTTTCTTTGAGGGCTGAGTGTTGGGTTGGTTTAGGATTTTTTTTTTTTTTGGCTAAGACGTGATTATTTGCTATTGTACTGTCAGACTTGCATTGAACTGTGGGCTCTAGTCCAAGCTGTGCTGCTGAGGACAGCCTGCAGGCCAGCCTAGTTACCATAACTGGCTTTACGTCTGGTGGCTGGACCTTGATACTGTGCTGTCCCACCACCACCTGATCAGGCTGCAGGCCCTTTGGCTGACTTCACTCTTTGGTTATCACCAAGCGCATGAGAGATGGGATATGATCTGCATGAATGTTGGTATGTGCTTCTTGTGCTGTGATCTTGGAAGAAAATTCCCTCACTTGGGGAAAGGTAATGCCAGCAGTGCTAGAAGTATTAGAAGTATTAGCAAATTATAATCTTTTTTTTCTTTTTTTTTCTGATAGATACTGAGCAGTTTTTCTAAGTGACTTTCTATATTTTTTATGGTTCTCTGAGTTTGCTTGATGGAGGGAATATGACTGTCTACAGGATTTCTGTTTCTCTTGGAGACCTTTGCCACCTGCCATGTGCTCTGCACCCCAAAGAGCAACGCTGAGAGCTCCTCACCAGTGCTCCCTTTGCCTTTGTCACTCTCGTGATTCTGGATCATATCTAGTGGTGTCACTTGGGTTCTGCTGCTCAGATCCCATGGTCAGGAACCAGGTTTCTTCACGTTTATTTACATGTTGTATCCCGATCACATAGAAAGTGACCTTATCCTCTGTTTAGTGGAAGTGGGGCTTTGTGTAGCCATAGGTTTACAAATGAGAGCAAATGAGTTCACCACTTCTTCACCAGCTTTGCTTTACTGAAGCCTCTGCCAGCCAATCACTCTACATTTCTTTCAGTCTGCTACCAAGACAGTTTTTCTTATGTTTACTATCTGCTCAAGCAATATTGGAGTTGAATGCAATGTTCATATTCTGTATGCTTTTTTGAAGTAACTAATTGTAACCCTAGTTAGATTTTTTTAACAGCACTGTGTTTTAGTGTCTTTTCATCGCTTTTGCTATTCTTTACACTCTTATTTGTAAGACTGTTTTTTTCAAAGCTTCTAAGAACACATTTCTACATTTTTTTTTAACTGAGACTAGGTTTAATTGCAGCATGTGACAGTGTACTGATTGCATATCACAAGGTTTCGAGTTAGTTTTGTAAAACGTTATTTCATTCTGGGATGGCTTGGAATATTTAGATTGTTGAATGTATTCTAAATTGCTTTGTTAAATATGTACTCTGCTTAGACAATGAAAAACAGGAGAAGACAGTAAAAGACTAGATTCTGTACTACTCTGCATGTTGTATAACCATTTTACACTTAGGCAAAGCAAGTGTAGGTACTATTAAAACACTGACCATATCTTATGCATGTTTAGTGCAAGGTTTAAATTATATTGTGAGATAATCAAGCACTGGAGAATAGCCCCAGATTCCATTTGATCTCATGCTGGCAAACAAGGTCAGACCAAAGACTGTTTTTTCCTGCATTGTCAAGAGCATTTGAACACCTCCCCTTCATTGAACTAACCTTGCAACATGCATCCTTACAAAAAATTATCTAAAGTATATTTGTCAGATGAAATATGATTTGCTTCTGCTTGTGTTTCAAAACTTATGCAAATGCAGTATTTTTACAAGTTTGAAAAACACCACTTTATTGCTGTTGGGGTTTGAGCTGGCAGGCCTAAAACACAACACAGCCTTTCACTCAGCCTCCCCTCCTCCCAGATGGGATGAGGGAGAGAATCAGGAAAAAAAGGTAGAACTCATGAGTTGAGATAAAGCTGTTTACTAAGACAGAAAAGCAAAATAGAATAAAATAACAGAAATGATAATTACATACAAAACAAGTGATGCACAGAGCAATTGCTCACCATGTGCTGACCGATGCTCAGCCAGTCCTCGATCAGTGGCCCCTCCCTGGCTAACTCCCCTTCCTTGTAATACATGATGTCATATGGGATATGGAATATCCCTTTGGTCAGTTTGGGTCAGCTGCCCTGGTTCTGTCCCCTCCCAGCTCCCTGTGTCCCCCCAGCCCCTTGGCTGGCAGAGCACTGCAAGAAGCTGAGGGATGGAAACATTCTTGGCTCTATTCAACACAGCCAGGCAACAAGTATAAATAATCTCTGTTATCAGCTTGTTTTTCTTCTAGAACAAAAACATAGCTTCATACCAGACACTAGGAGAGAAAGTAACTTCTGTTTCAGCTAGAAACCAAGACAGGCGCATTGGGCTTCACTGCAATAAATTGACATTATGTGATTTTATGGTCCTTTTTTTCTCTCCTTTTTTTTTTTCTTTTTAGTTTAAAAGATCTTATCCAAAGTGAAGATGTGAAACCCAAGCTGCAGTACATCATGACAAATCCCTCCTTTTCTATGGTAACAGTTCAAAGTGAAGATAGTGGGATAACGTGGGAAACCAGTTCAAGCAGATGTTCTACACCCTGGACCTCAGAAACTAGTACAACTTCTGATCTTTACAGTATGGAAAGTTCACCAGTGGGTTCTCCTCCAGGAAAAGTTATTTTTATTATGGATGAAGGTAAAATTGTTCGGAAAAGGAAGCGCAAACCTTCAAATAGGGTACCATTGCCTACACAGCTGAAAGGAGGTCAGGGCAATAAAAAACGTGACTCTTCTGGAATCCAGAGACAAGAACTAAGAACTGTTCTAGGAGATGTGCAGGGCTCAGTGTTAAATGTTGAACAGATGGAAGTACAGGATACAGATGAAGAAATGTTGGATGACAAAGAAGATCTGGAGAACATTTTGGAAGAACCAGTAAAACGTAGTAAAATAAGATCAATATTTAGAGAAAGCAGACTGAGAAAAGTAGGGCCAATCCTTGGAGGACCAGTAAAAGCTAGAATCCAACTGTTCAACTCAATTTTTGGAGGGACTGAGCCCACCCCTGAAACACTAGAGAAAACTAGAATCCAAAGAAAGAGCTCACTTTCAGGAGATTCTGAACACTTCCTTGAAGAATCAGTAAAAGAAAGATTGCATAAATTCAGTTCAGAAGCAACACATACAAAATCTTTCCAGAGAACAAGTCTTGAAACACCATCAGAAAGAAGAAGAAGGAATCAAAGGCAGCGATCTGCAACACATTCAAGTCAAAGCTATTCTTCAGCAACGTCTCATGAAAAACAGCTTACTAGTAAAGATGATGTTTCATTTCAAAACATTAAATCTATTAAAACAAAAGATAAAGCAAGAAGATTTTCAAAGTCTGGTGAAGAAACAGCCTTTCAGCATGAAGAAGGAAAAGACAGGCAACCTCTACTGGAGAATCTGAATCAGGTATCAGGGCAGACACCAAAGTCCAGCCCTCTTGAAGAAGCGAGGAAGCAGCAAAGTTACTCGTATTCACCTGTCCCCAACAAGACAAAAACAGAGCAGTCAACAACCGCTGCACTAGAATCTGATGATAAATCAGAGAAACAAGTGCCACTTCCTTCAGCTGAAACTGCAAATATTAAACCAGATCAATCACTGCTGACAGCATCAGATCTTCTGGATGAGCCAAAGGAGCAAGAAATTCAGCCCAGTTCAACACTGCAGTCTGTTTCAGTGGATTCTGTTAATGAATTAGATAGACCATGTATCCAACCTATAGCAACCATGTCAGAACATCCTGAGAAGGAAGTACAGAAGTCAGCAGTTCAATCTTATTTACCTAGTGCTCCATCAGCAAAATCCAGGTATTCCACTCTATCTGAAACAAGGCAGGAGGATATTATTCTTCAGTCGTCAGAATCTGCACAATTGGAGTCTGAACATGTGCTTTTACCACACGACCTAGATGAAACAGAGAAGCAAGAAACTGAGTGCCACTTGTCAGCAACTGCACAGTCAGAAACTGAGCATTCAGGTCCACTGTATTCTGGTAAAAAAGAAGAGAGTCAAAGGACCCCAATACCAGAAGTGCAAAATGCTGGCTTAGAGAAGCAACAGGAGTCAGAACAAGACTCATTCTGTACTCAAGAAGAAAAGGAGCAACTAATTAAACTACATTCACGTACTCCTGAAAAGATAGATTCTAAATATTTTGGCATTTCATATCCTGTCTGCACAGAAACACAAGAAACTCAGAGAAATTCAGTTGTAAATAAAGTAGATCTGAATCATCCTGTTTTTCCTGTTGATAAAAACAATCAAGCAGAGAGTGCACAAATGGAGATTGAGCATCCGTATATTTCATATTCCAGTGGAGAAAGTGGGGAATCAGAGGGAACACAGATAGAGATAGAGCACCCAGATTTTTCTTTTTCCAAACAAGAAACAGAGGAATTGGAGAGCGTACAGCTAGAAACAAAGCATCCACATTTCTCATATTCCAGAGACGAAACCGATAAAGCAAAGAGTTTACATGGGGAGACAGAACAGCCAGATTTCTCATATTCCAGGGAAGAAGTGGGAGAATCGGAAAGTGCATGGCTGGAGATAGAACATCCAGAATTCCTTTTTACCAAGGAAGTCAAAGAATCAGAGAGTGCACAACTGGAGACAGAGTATCCAGATTTCTCATATTCCAGGGAAGAAATGATGGAATTAGATGGAGCACGGTTAGAGATGGAGAAGCCAGACTTTTCTTTTTCCAGGGAAGAAACAGAAGAATCTGAGAGTGCACAACTTGAGATGAAGCATCCAGATTTCTCATATTCCAGAGAAGAAATGGTGGAATTGAAGAGTGCTCAGCTGGAGATGGAACGACCAGACTTTTCATTTTCCAGGGAAGAAACAGAGGAATTGGAGAGTGCACAGCCTGAGATGGAGCATCCAGATTTCTCGTATCTCAGAGAAGAAATGGTGGAATCAGAAAGCACACAGTTAGAGAAGGAGCAGCCAGACTTTTCATTTTCCAGGGAAGAAACAAAGGGATTGGAGAGTACACAACAGGAGACAGAGCATCCACACTTTCATTTTCCCAAGGAAGACACAGAGGAATTGGAGAGTGCACAGATGGAGACAGAGCATCCAGATTTTTCATATTCCAGGGAAGAAATGGTGGAAAATGGGAGTGCACAGCTGGACCAGCCAAACTTTCCTTATTCCAAGGAAGAAACAGAGGAATCAGGGAGTGCACAGATGGAGAAAGAACATCAGGACTTTTCATTTTCCAGGGAAGAAAATGAAGGGCAAAGATCTATTCCTTTTGAACCAGAACAACCAAAGTCTTACTCCGCTGAAGGAACAGAGCAAGAAGGAACAGCACAGCTTGAGTTGGAACCTTCAGATTTATCGTGTTTGATGGAAGAAGCAGAGAAAGAAAACACTACTGAACTTGCATTTGTGCATCCAGACATAGGTGATTCCACTGGAAGAGATGGGACACAGCAAGTGGAGCATTTGGAAACAGGACATTCAGATTTAGCAGGTCCCATGGATAAAACAACACATCAAGAATGGGCACAAGTAGATTTGGACAAACCTCTTGTGTCATATTTTGGTGACAAAGGAGAACAGCCACAGCCTGTACAGCAGGACTCACAACTTGGAAGTAAGGTGTACTCTCTTGGCAAAGCAGTGCAAGGAGAAACTAATCAACTGCAGTCAGAGCGTCCAGTTTTGTCATATTCTACTGCAAAAGAACAGCAGCATAAAACTTCACAGCTGAGGCTAGAAGAGCCAGATACATCATATTCCACTGGAAAAACAGAACGGGCAATATTGCAACCAAAGCGGGAACATGTAGATGTCCCATATCCCCATGGAGAAGCAACACAAGAAGCTGTACAAAAAGGCTTAGAAAATCCGGGGTGGTCATGTGAAGCAGAGCACAATGAAATTGTACAACTACCTTCAGAAAATAGGGATCTCTCATTTACCACTGGAGAAATGGTGCAAGAAGAAGTGGAGTCAGGATCTTTGCATGCCTCATGTACAACTGACAGACCAAAGCATGTGGAAATGGCACACTTGGAGCAGGAACATTTACTTCCTTCCTATTCCACCGCAAATAGTCAACAGCAGGAAACCAAAGTGGATTTGGCCCAGCCAGATATACTATATTCCACTGGAAAAATAGAACGAGAAGATACAGCACAAAGAGGGCTGGAAAATCTGGAAGAAGCCCAACCAAAAGCTACACAAATGGAACTGGAGTACTCAGATTTGTCAGAAAGCTGGGGCAAAGCAGAGTCACAGAACATGGACCAAGTGGATTTGGTACCACAAAAAACAAGTGAACCAGAGTTAGCGTGTCTGCCTTTGCCATATTCTTTCAGTGAAAAAAAGCATGAAGAAATGCAAATGGAGCCAGAACATCCAGAACAGACATTTTACATAAGTTCAGGCATGCAGGAGGAAGTGGCCCAATGGAAAACAAAGCAACCATTTATTGCACATTTTACTGGAAAAAAAGAACAAGATGAAATAATGCATCCAGAGCAGAAGCAAACATTTGTGCCCTCTTCCAGTGGCAAAGAATCCCCATTGGAAATGGAAATGAGTTCAGGATATCAAGATTTGTCATATTTCTCTCACAAACCTGAACAAGAAAGGTTTAGGCATCCAACTTTGCCATTCAGTTCAAAGCAACAAGAAACTACACCAACAGCGATAGAACAAGCAGATTTTTCATGCGACACTGGTGAATTGAAACCAGATGATGCTGTACAGCAGGAGTCTGAATATCCAGAGAAGTCATACTCCATGGGAGAAATGCAACAAAGGTCAGAATATTTAGATTCACCAGAAACTCTGGGTGGAGCACAAGATGAAACTATGGAGGTGGAATCTGAATACACAAATTTGTCATGTTCTGATGGCCAAAAAAAACATCAAGAAACTTTACAAATGGATTCAAAATATACATGTACATCATTTTCCTTTGGTAATTTCAAACAACAAGCAACTCAAGATTTTGACTCAAAACATAAAGATTTACCTAAAGTGGCCAGGAAAAGAGCTTTACCAGGAACAAAACAAATAGACTCAAAACATCTAGATTTTACATATTCTCTTGGCAAAGCAGAGAAGCCAGAAATCGAACAGTCAGAAGCAAGACACTCTGACTTGTCACATTCCACCAATGAAACAAACAAAGAAGCAGTATCATTGGATCAGAAACACAGAAAAATTTCTGTTGACAGAGAAAAGAAGCAGCAAACCTCAAAACAGCAGTTAGAGCAAGAAGGGTTTTCATATTCTCCTAGCAAAACCGAGCAGTTAAAATATGCCCAAGAGGACTTGGAACAACCAGATTTATCATTTTCCACAGGCAGGCCAGATGAGAAAATGGCCCTGCCAGAGACAGAGCATGCTGATGTGATATATCCTCTGGAAAAAGCAGAAGTGCAACAAAGAGTCCGACTAGAATCAGAGCAAATGGATTTAACTTACCCCTTTGAAAATGCAGAACAGAAAATGGCTCAGCCAGAATTCAAAAGTCCTCATTTGGCCCATTCTGTGGGTATAGCAGAACAAGAAGAAGTAGCAGAACCAGGGCAGGGACATCCTGACTTGCCTTATTCTGTTTCTAAGGCAGGAAAACTTCAAAGTGCAGAGATGAAACCTGAACATCCTGGTCTAGCCTGTTCCTTCAGCAAAGTACAGGAAACAACACAACTGGGGGTGAAACAACAGAATGTGTTGCACATCCTTGGAAAAACAGAGCAATACCCACCTGCTCAGCTGCAGCTGGGCAATGAAGATTTGGCATCCCCTGCTGATCAAGTGGGACAGCAAAGGATGATGCATGCAGCCTTGGAATGCCCTGATGAGGACCAGTCTGTCAACAGAGCAGAGCATCCACAACTTGCAAAAGAGAAGCTAGAAGTTCCAGATACATCATCTCATAGTGGAAAAGAAGAGCAAAGAGGAATGGCAAAACAAGAGCTGAAGCATCCTGATCTATCATATTCCATTGTTAAAACACAGCCACAAAACACCACACAACTAGAGTTAGGAAAACCTGACCTAGCACCTTGGCCTGGCAAAACAGAGCAAGCACAATCTGCTCAAGAAGATCAGTCAGACTTCTTGTATTCTTTCAACAAAGCTGAACAAGGAGAGAAAGCACAGACGGAACTGGGACATTCAAAGTTATCTTACTCTGTTAGTGAAGCAGAACAAGAAACTGCAGATGAGAGATCAATACATTCAGTTTTATCTGCTGGCAGGTTAGAACACCATGAATTCATACAACCGGAGGCAGAAATAATGGATTTACCATACTCAATTGGTGGAACACAGCAACCTCAAATAGACGAACTGGATTTGGGAAATACAGATTTATCTCATTCCACTGGTGCACTACAGCAACAAGAAGAGGTTCAACCAGAGCTGGAAGTGCCGGGTGATTTTTCATCATCTGTCAGCAAAGAGCAATGGGAAAGTGCAGGTATGCAGGCAGAACGCTCTGAGTTTCAGTGCTCTGTTTGGAAAACAGAAGGACTGCAAGATTCACAAGTGGAATCAGAATGCACAGATTTGTCATCCTCTGTTGGCACAGTGGAACATCGTAAAAGAACACGATCAGAGTTGCATTCTTTCGTCAAAACAAAGCAGTCAGAGGCTGCCTCACCAGAGCTTGATCATCTGAACGTCTCAGATGCCATGGCCAAAGTACTACACCCTGATTTGTTCTCTTCCACTAGTGAAGAAGAACAGAGTACACAATCGGATTTTGAACAGGAGAGGGGAACCTATGCATTGCTAGCAGATGAAACAGCACAGCCGAAATTAGAACAGCAAATATTGTCAAGTGCTCATGGCACAGAGGAGCAAACAAAAAGGACCTCAGTGGAAGAGGAGTTCCTGGACATCTTGCATTCCTTTAGCGAAACAAGAGAAAAAAAGAAAGAGAAACAAGAAATGGCAAAACAAGAGCTGAAACATTCAGGCTTATCAGATCCTACTGATAAAACACAGTGTCAAGAAACCACACAACTTGAGTTAGGACAACTGGATTTATCATCTTATTCTGGAAAGACAGAGCAACCACAAACTGTTCAAGTGGAAGCAGAACATCAGGACTTTCTACATTTCCCTGGAAAAGCACAACGGCAAGGAACAGAACAACCAGAGGTTGAACATTCAGATTTGTCATATTCCATTGGCAAAGTAGAGCAGCCACAGGCTACGCAATGGAAATCAGAGCATCCTGTAACACCCCATTACATTGGAACAACAGATCAACAAGCAATGGCATACCCAGAACATGAACCTCCCGATTTACCATATTCCATTTGCAAACCAGTGTCACAAGAAATGACACCACTGGACTTAGGACAACGAGATTTAACATATGCCATTGGCAAAACAGATGAATTACGAACTATGCAAGGTGAACTGAAACATACAAGTTCATTGTACTCTTCTGGCAAAATGAAACAAGAAATGGTGTTGTCAACATTGCAACATCCACAGCTATCTAATCCTGTTAGAGTGATAGAAGAGGAAACTACACATCAGAAATCAGACAATACAGATTTGCCATATTCTACTTGCCAACAGGAGCACCACAAAATTGTACAAGCAAAGATGGAAGAGATGGATTTATCCTATCCAACTGACAAATCAGAGCACTCTCAATCTGCTCAAGTAGTACTGCAACAGCCAGCATTTTTGGAGTCTTCTGGCAAACTGGAGGAAAAGGGAATGGCTCAGCCTTCCTTTCTGCACTCAACTGGTGAAGAAAAGCAGAAACCACCTTCACAGTTAGACTTAATGCAACCAGGTTCATCAAATTCGCTTAATGAAGCAGAAAAACAGGAAACTGAACAAGCAGGGTTTGTGTCTTCTGATTTCTCATACTCCGTGGGAAAAACAGACCAATTGCAAGCAGAACACCTAAAATTAGAATATCCAGATTTGTCATATTCTTTTGGCAAAGCAGAAACTCATGGAGTGAAACCACTGGGTTTATCGTATTCCTATAGCAAAGCAGAACAGACACAGACTGCCCAGCTGGAACAGCCAGAGAAACCATACTTTGTGGGTGAAACAGAGCAGAGTGAACTGCAGTGTTTTGATTTGCAGTACTCTGTTGTTGAATCAGAGCAACAAGAAACACCTTCTGTACCTTATACCTCTGGCAAGACTGAGGAGCCTGAAACTGCAGAACTGAAATTGGAACAATCAGATTTATTAACTTCTACTAAAAAAGTAGAAAAACGTGAGACAGCTGTATTGAGAGCAGGACATCCAGAGAAGCGGGACACTGGGACTACTTCATCTCTAACTACTCAGTTGGAAACTGAACAACAAGATTTATCCTTTTCCACTGAGGAAGTAACAAGCCAAAAAATTCAACCCTGTTCATCTCTTCCTGAAAAATCAGCATCTGTACCTTTGAGTGTTTCACATTCTGTCTCTGAAACAAAAATGGAAGGAAGTTCAAAGTCTTCACCTGTAGCTGGAGGTCTGACCTCCGAGCACCTAGATTTATCTTACACTCAGTGTAAAACAGAGTCATCAGAAACGGCGCAGCCTGTGTTAGATTTCTCCTTTACAAGAAAAGAAGCAGAGGATACAAGAATTCATCTACATTTGCCTATGGCTGCACAGTCAGAGACTGAACATGTTATTTTACCTGAAACAGAGAGAGAACAGACTCCACATTACTTTCACACAACTACACAATTAGAATCTGAACAATTAAGTAAGTCATATTCCATAGATAAAACAGAAACTCCAGAAAGTCAAGAGTATTTAACTGTACCTTCAAATCTGGAGACTGAGCCTTCATCTCTATTTTGTTCAGTTGACGAAACGTGTCAGCAAGAAATTCCACCTTATTCAAAACCTGCCTCCAAGTATTTGGTTGCCAAGTACTCCTTTGCTGAACAAGAAAAGCAAAGCATGCAGTCAGTTATTTCTCAGTCTGCACAATCAGAGTGTAAGTATGTAATTCCACTACATGATGAAACTGAATTGCAAAAAAATCAGCTATATTCACCTACAAGCCTGAAGACAGCACAGTTGGGAAATAAATACCTTTTGCACTCAAAAGATCAAGATGAGCGAGATCTCACAGAATGTTTGTCGTCAGAACAGCTAAGTTACCCCAAATTCACTGCGAAGCAGGATAAGCAAGAAGTACAACCTGATGTGCAGAAGGTGCCACAGTTGGTGAGCGCAGAGTCAAAGGTGACTGTTGTAGCAGACCAGCAACCAGCATCATCAGATCCATTTGCACTTTTTCATACTTCACCTGAAAAAACAATATCTGTGACTTTCACTGGTGATGAAGAAAAACAAAATATTCCATCATCCCTATCTAACATAGTAGATACACGTGAAAAACAAACAAAAATAGTTTCAGATAGTTACACTGAAGGAAAGGATAGACATGAAAAGCAATCATGTGTTGCACGTCGGGAGTATGCATCCTTAGAGCAACAGGGAGGTTTTTCCTCAGATCTTGTTTACGAGACCATGGCACACAAAACTCAGCGTTATTCTGGCGAACAGAGTAGACTTTTTTCAGCAGAGCCAAAGACTATTTGCTCTAGTTCTGATGAAAAGCAGAATCCAGATATTCCATCTTTTGGGCTAGCTAGCTGGCTGGCAGAAGAAGTGAAGGCTCATTCAATTAATCCTATACAAGCTACAGAAGGAGACAAGCAAGGAATTGAGTTTTCTCCAAATGGAGATTCTGTCTTTGGATCAAAGCAATTCTCAGCTGGAAGTTGGACAGAAGTTACAGGTCATGGCACTATGGACAACACAGGGGATGCATTTAGAGATTCTGATTCATTGCCGAGTGAAATTTCCCATGGACTGTCCCCAGAAACTGGTCACAGAGTAGAAAGGCATGATTTACCGTCTCAAGGAGCAGATAATCCAGGTCCACACAAAGTTCCAGAGAGCAAAACTAGGTTTGGAAACCCTACAAAAAGGAAACCAGTGCAACATCTGGAGGTAGACAAAATGTCTGAATTGCCTGAGCATTGCCTGAGAGAAGAGGCAGAAATGGAACATGTGAGTGCTACAGGAGAGAGTCAGCATGTGCCAGAACCTACTGAACAAAAAGATCTGTTTAACATAATTTCAGAAGGTTATGAAATACTCAATATTCATGCTCCTACACATATTTCTTCTGTTGACCAAGAAGAAAGCAAACATATGCCAGATAAACTAGAATACTTGGAAACAAATCCTTCATTTAAAAGAAAATTAGCTCATGAGAGCCACGGAGCCTTAATTTCTGAAACAACAACAGAAATTTCAGATAGTTCAGTGTTGGGAGTGCCTGAAAGCCAGGAACTAAAAGAATTGGCCAAAACTGATGATGTTGAGGAAACTGAAGAAACACAAGAAAATCCAGTGTTTTCGGAAAGCAAAAATGATGCAGTCTTGGATCCTAATAATGGTACAGCTGATATGGATTATTTCGAAAAATATACCTTGATTGATGACAAATCCCCAATTAGGCCACATTTTGAAAGACCAAGTTCATCATTCCCTGGGACAGAAGATCCTAGTGAACCTGTGGAACAAGCCACACCTTCTAAAGAAACTGCTGAGGTAGATACCTTGGAAGAGGAGTTTTCCTTACTTGAGGATCTAGATGAAGTCTTTTATGGTACGGTGAAAGAAGAAAGCAAAATGAAGTCCTATGCAGGTGCTCCAGAATCTTTACAGCTGCAAAAATCAATTGACATTAGCAGCAAAAAGGTTACAAGTGTAGAAGATGACCAGAAGTCCCCAGGGACCCCACTGTTTGATTCAGAAGAAGGAGTGCTAGAACGATCTCTGTTGTTTCCTACCTCTGTTGCTGCTGTTAATCCAGAGCTCCTAGAGGAGCCACCTGCTCTATCATTTTTATACAAGGATCTCTATGCAGAAGCAGTAGGAGAAAAGACAAAAGATGAGACTCCTTCTGATGAGGAAAGCGGTAATTCTAATGCATCTTTTCCAAGTAGAAATTCAGACACAGATGATGGAACTGGAATATACTTTGAAAAATACATTCTTAAGGATGAAATTCCAGGTAAAGTCCTAGGGTCTCAGAAGGATCAGATACCAGAGGATGAGTCTTTTAGTGGAGGAATTTCAGTTCAGAGTTCAGAGAATGAGTACAAGCAGAGGTCTGTTGATGTTTTAAGTGTCAGAACTGAGATTCTGCCAGAAAGGGGTGCTGTGGATAAAGTCCAGGTTGACAGTGACATTAAAGCAACAATTTGTAAACCAATGCATGCTATTCCTTTTGGAAGAAAAGTAATTTTGTCAGGTGCAAGAAGTGATACCACTGAACAAAGAGAAGAAGAAAATGTACCTGTAGAAACAACTGAAGAATTGCCAGAGCAAACAAGTCATCAAGAATATAGCCAAATAGCTGATTCTCAGGGAGCTGCACATCCTGCTGGCAATAAGCCCGACAAACAGCATGAAATAGCAGCAGTTCCTCAAATGGAAAAATACATCCCATATATCAGAACTCCTGTTGAAGACAGTGAAGATGATCAGTATACCCAGGAAATTCCTCCACATGTTCCTGCCATTCAGCAAGGAGATAAGGCAGAAATTCAAAGAGAGGAGCAGCACACTGATGCTTATGAAGATCTTGCTGAGTCAATGGACTATGATGTGATTACACAAGAAGAACTTCTGCAAGATGAAATATCATCTGAACTCACACATGAGGAGCTATTATTTGAAGACAGGGACTCTTTTGAGCATGTTGGTGATAGTTATGAATTTGTTAATGAGCCAGAGCAAAGAACACCTGCTGAACTTGAAGATTCAGGCTTTGTGGTGATGTATCCTGAAAAATCAGCAGCAAATATTCCTCAGATTGAGAGTCCACAAAAAGAATTGAAGAAAGCACAAATAGACACATACTGTTACCACTGCAAACGTCCAATATCTGCTATTGACAAACTTTTTGGAGAACACAAAGACCATGAAGTCACAACACTAGATGCTGCTGCAACCAAGATGAAGGTAAGAATTAATTTGGATGGGGAAGGAAACACAGAGCCTAATTTCTCTAAGCCTCATGTGTAGTCTGTGGAAAGCCTTCAGAAAGCAGTCTAGAGACTGTCACAATACCTATAAAATTAAACCATTCCTAAACACGTGAGAGATCTTGAACAAAAAATATCATTAAGGTATTCTGCAGAGTCCTAAGCTTGCTAGGCTGACATTCTTATTTGTTCAGAAGTTTGAACAGCCATGCTTACATGTAGCTATTACCAGCCTTTTCATCTTTTAGCCTTCTTATCTGTGCCAGTTTGTCTATTTTGTATGTGTACAGTGAGAAATGGAAGATGTTTCTATGAGGAGAATTTTAGTAAGCATCTCATTTCATTTTACAAGGTATAGAAACTTCAACATGCAGGGGTCACCATCAGACCCATCAGAAAGCATTTGCCATTCCAGTTATTTGTGTTAGTTGCTTGGAAATATTAGACTAGTTGCAGAGTTTACATTGCAAAATTTCATTGAAACCTCATCCTCATTTCTGTTCAGTTCATCTGCCCCAACAGCATTTTAGCCATGCTACAGGTAAAAGTCTTAGTACTTCCCAGTATTTCTTATCTGTACTATAAAAACAGAAGAAATGTACCCCATTTCAGAAGAGTATACTTTTGAGAGTACAACTTTGCTCTCAGTACTAGTGAAAATGCTTTCATTTCTGTGGAAGCTCATTCTTCACTTAATTGCAGTTCTACTTGTGAAAACCACGTGTATGATATTTCACTTTTCCCAAATCAGATTTTTTCATGTACAAGTATACAGATACTCTGTTCTTGTTTACCAGCTGTTTAATCTCACCTCTGAAAGGAGAAGTCTCTCTTCTGGCTCATGTTCAGTTGCCCATGATACAGATTTAGTGCAATTTCATTAACATTTCAGAAGGGCTCACATTTCTGTTATTTACATTATTTTTATGATGGGTCATATATAAGAAATTAGAAGTAAAGGAGTAATGTGCCAATTTCAAATATCGGTATTTGTAAACTATTTCCATGGTGTGAAGATGTATGACAGCAGAGCTGCTTTCTATATATGGCCATTCATGCTTGACTTAAAAGTGATAATTAGTCACCTGTAAGACAGTAATAAAGTCATGGACCTCAGCCATCTCTCAAATCTACCTGCATTGCAGTAAGTTCAGTGAAGCTGCAAATAAATGTCCCATGACATCCTTCCCTGGCTGTGGTGCATGGACATGAAGCCAGTATTCATTCTGGCCACAAAATAGTCTTGGCTTCACATGATTTCTAGCATTCATGGCTCAGGTTACTTTGGGATTGTATTTGTCTGTTTCTTTTTACCTCTCTATAATTACTGAGAAAATATTAAGACAGCAAAATGCTTGTTGCTTGGACTTTAACTGTAGGGACACATTCACAGTGAAAAAAAAATTAGCTGTGGATGGCACCTGACAGATTTTATAGGTTATCTTGACAAACAGAACTTTGCTGCTGAATATTGGTGATTGGCCTCAAATACTTATGAAGTCAACTTTCAGGGTTACAGTCCAATGTAACATTTATAATTAATGGAAAGCCATATGCTAGCTTTCAAACAGATTTGGCTGTAGACATTTGCCACAATAGGAAGTTGTTACCAAAGGAGTTGACTTCCCTTTTAGATTTACGGCAAATAATTACAACTAAGTATTTAATAAGTTATAAATTCTACCTGAGCAGACAGCCATCTCCTTTCATGAAAGGTCAAGAAGCACTAAGAAAAGGTTCTGAGCTGTTCCCAGTGCCTGGTGTTCCTTGGACTGCTTTGTTTGCATGTCTAGTTCAAACAGTGATTTTGATGGATTTTGGCTTACAAGGAATTCTACTTAAAAAAATTATACTTAAAAAAAATCACAATGGTGCATAATCTGCTAGCCTCTTAATTACCTGTCATAATTTCCTTCTTCTGGGCTTTTTCCTTTTAAGAACACTCATGAGGACCTGAGTATCCTCAGTTTCTAACAAAGCTACAATAAAATGTGTACTGTTGGACAACTTGTAGAGACAGCCAGCACTTTGTTGAACTGAGAGCACTTTCTTTTGGTTTGGAAGCAGTTTTCTGGCTGTACCAGTTGATATTTCTGTGCTTGTTTTTGAACCAGGGAGATGCCTGAATTGAATTTAGCAATTGTTCCAACGATGGCTCATTGCAAAGCAAAATATTCATCTCAACAGAATATGCTGTGTGTGAAAACTTCGTAAAACAACACAGTTACTGAAACTTTTTACATTTCAGGATCAGTTACGTGAATTGCTAATTGCACTGGAAGAAAAGTCAATGAAGATTGAACAGTTTGTGAGTGATATTGAATCCCTATTTAACTCTGTTGAGGTAAGTCCAGTGTTTTTTCACGAGTTTTCTTTTCCTCTACAAAATTACTTCTAAATTATATCTGCCTATTTTTGTAGTGCCATTTTTTCCGCTAAGATGGACTGTTTCTCCAGTCCTCAAACTGCCTTCCCCTGCTAGAGGCAGTTACTTTAAGGGGGTAAAAAAGATTGCTTTTTTTTCTCATCTTTGCATAGTGGAATTTGTGACTATCAAGCACCAGAGGAAAAAGTTCCCTCAGTTTTGGTTTATAAAAAGTTCACATTGCTTCTATATTTGAAGTCCTATGTGAAACATCTAAATATGTTGCCCAATTTCTACACATTCTTAAGTCTTGAGGACTGTATTAACTTCAGTTGAAAGCGTGGATTTTTAGCTATTTTGTAATCAGACTCGCTGTCTCTGTGTTTAAATATAGAAGTTTAATTTTGAGCATTCACATTAAAAAAAAAAAACACATCTGCCGTTGTTTTAAATATATTCCTCTAGTATTATTTCTCCCAGATGAGCTTTCTTACAGAAATGAAGCTCTTTTATTGTCAGGATGCCAGAAGGATTCTGGTGGATGGATCATGTATGGGTATTGAGAATTTCTGTGTATTCATTAACTGTTATAATTTTAGTCTGCAGATCAATTTATGTCTGTTTTTGTTTTCCAGGAAAATTGTAAGAAAAATGCAGAGTTATTGGAAAAGCAGAATGAAGAGATGCTTAAGAAAATGGTAGCACAATATGATGAGAAATCAGAGAACTTTGAAGAAGTGAAGAGAATGAAAATGGAGTACCTGTATGAACAGATGGTTAACTTTCAGCAAACTGTTGATTCAGCAAAGGAAACTTTGGAAACAACCGTAAAGGAAATGGAAGAACTCAATGGATTTGTTTTCCTAAATGTAAGTATAAATGGCATTCATACTGTAGCTTTTATCATACTAGTTAGGAAAGCACTTAGAACTTACACAATGCCTGGGCTGAGAATGAGATATTTATCTTCTTCTTCTTTTTTTTTTTTTTTCAAGATAGCTAAATCCTGCAAGTTCTGTTATTCCACCCTGAAAGTGCCAGTTTTTGTCAAGTGAATAGTTACAGAGAAGTGGAGAAGTGCAAAGATGATACATAGGAAGAAAACATGCCTTACAACATTAAAACAGTTCCATCTATTTTGTTTAGTGAAGAGAAAGCTGAGAGACATCTCAGTAATTTGTCTAGAATTATCCACTGAGGAATAATAAATGTCATAGTAAAAGGTACTGTTCTGTAGGAAAAAAGAGTGGAAAACTAAGGCGTAATTGAAAGTTAACAAAAGTGGAAGGAGAATGGGTTCTTTTCGTGGTTTTTGTATGTTTGTTTTTGTGAGGAGACACTGAAGGTAGTTATGCACTCAAATTATACAGGCTGAAATAAACATTTTCTACTGAAAAAACTCTAAATGGATGAGGTTTAGAAATGTGCATATGACATTCATGTCCGTAATGGCCCTTTCTGGATTTAAAAAACATCATTTATGAATTTGTATGATTTGATTTACCTGGTAATACAGTCATCAGTCAGTTGTAAGCTGGTTTCAGAGACTCTTGCAGGCTAGTCGTTAATGGTCTGGGTCCTCCAAGATTGTTGTTGTGTTCAAGAATTGTTCACAGATCAGCTGTGGCACTTACTTCTCTTTCAAAGTATATCAGAAGGTGATGGGATTTCTATGACAATGATTTTCTCCCATTGTAGAATGAACCTATAGTTAGGAAGTTGCAGAAGTTATCCTAAGATGCAAGAAAATGAGAAATTAAAATTACTTTTTAAATACTAATCATTCATGCAAAATAAAGCAGCTTCCCAAATAGAAGCTCCTACTCTAGAAATCAACAGTTATAGAAACAGTGGAGCAATGTTTGACTGTTGAGTTACCCAGTGACTTGGTATCCTGTAACCAAGCAAGTCCCTCAAGAGATTGGCTACTTTGGGATGGATGAGAAATGTTTTATCCTTGTGAACTTCTTGAGGTACTAGATTAGTCCTTTGACAAAAAGAGAATACTGTAATCTGAAATGCTTTTTGGGGATGGGATAACTATTTTCCACAACCCTAGGGGTTTTAACTAGATGTGGTCATAAAAGACCCCCTGGCCCTTTCTTCTGCTGATACAGAACAGGAACTATTCTTTCTCTGTGACAGGAAATGTTAGGTGAAGATTCACTGTGTAATGGGAGAAATTTCGGGTACAAATTTCACCGTGCTTCTGGTAATCAGAAGTTATGAAGGAGATTTCAGCTAGAATTTGTATTTAAGTGTTATTAATTCAAAAGTGATTACCTTCTGTAAAAACCTTGACTGAGAAAAGTGTTTGGCTGTGCCCTGGTCCTTATATTCAGATATTGAATATTGGCCCCTCAGGAGTTTTAAACCAGATACAAACTCTAGTATCCTGCTGAGTGAGAGCTTTCAAGTGAAATATTCTTAAGGAACCAAATTCTCTGTGAGTGTGATGAGCAGCATCCCAACCAACATCAAGTCAATAAACCTATGGGTATTTTATCTCTGTGGAGAGTAGCAGAACTGCCAGATGAGTGGTTCATCAACATTCTCAGGGCTTTGAAAACTGTTAATACATTTCTTTTTTTCTTTCCCTAGTCATCTAAAGAATTGAATAAAAGGTATGTGAAGTATGGGTTAAGTGCACTGTTATAAATACTAGGCTTCATTTACTAATTTCATTGCTAATATTAGTGGTCAATTTTATAAAACTTGCAAGTAATGAAATTAAGAGAAGATATTTTATACTTTTTGCTGTAATTGACTGGTTCTGAAGTGTTTTGCATGTGTTCTGTAAAACATCGATTAAATAAGTAACATTTTAAATTGTCAACTCAATTTTAAATCTCTATACAGGCATTAAGCACATGTTCCTTGTAGTTATTGTTATATACACACATATTAGAAACCATTTTGACCATGCTTATATCCCTTAACATCACTGTTATGTGATTTTTTTTTATTAGTCTGGTTCTGTATTACACGATCCCTGAAAGGTGTCACTCACATGGATGGTGTTGTTGGACTGTATTTCTGAACACAAATCCAGGAGGGGGTAGAAAGAAAAGAGATAAGTAGCAATTTTACCCACACTTCTCATCATTGCTTTTTACAGAAGCTTACCAGGAGACTACAGGGCAATGCTGTCCTGTTTTCACATCAGCACCACCAGATTCAGGATGAGAAAGAGGGCTCATGCCTCATCACCACTGCATCACAGCTCACCTGCAGAAACTAGTAAATACATACATTGCAAACTCTGCCCTATGTGAATTCCCCAGCCAAGTCAGTTTGGTGGCCCTCATCCTTCATGAGAGAAGCATTCAGTTATAAGTTCTTATTCCTCCAATACGTTTTCCATGATGAACTATGAACATTAGACACGCTGTATCCAGGATTCTCCTATGCAAGCCCCAAACTAAGAGACATTGTGCTTTGCCTGCTCCATTTTCAGAAACTACCAGCACTTATGTTGTCCCAGAGACTGTGACATTGCATGGTGCAAACATACTCTCATCAGTGCTGCCTCATTCATCACAGCAAAACACATGCTGTCATGCTTTGATGGACTGTGGTGCAAAAATGACACAAGGGCTCCAGCTCGTAGTCAAATCACAACACCAAGATAATGGTCTGATGAGAATGTGTCAAACATCCCTTCATGGTCCCCATTAATTTGCAGGATTAGGACTAAAAATTTAGACTCTCCTGTAATGTGACAAAGTGTGCCAGTCTGGTAACATATCTGCATTTAGTTTTTTTACAAGGTTTTCTGTATACTTAGACTTTATTTGTTAATTTACACACTAAAGTTAAAATTGTTTCTGTTTTGTGCATGAGTTTGGTTATTACTTTATTTAATAACACCTGACTTGATAAAAAAGTGTAAGAAAACCTATATAACAAAGCATGTTTTCTAAAGGAAATATATTTTATATTTGTTTTGCTTTGTGAAAATTATTCATAATTAACTTCTTCAGTGACAGAAAAATGAAGGAAAGGTAAAATTCAGTTGCTTTGAAAAAATAATCTTTAATTTCCTTGAAGCTGCTTGTATCTCATAGTTAAAAATAAGTTTATTTACTTGTTTTATAATGAATTCAGCAAATGTGGGCTAATTAGGTGAAATTCATCTTCCTTTTTGTTTTTTTGTTTTGTTTTGTTTTGTTTTGTTTTCCACAAGCAGCTGCTTTCCATTATATTTTTGGAGTCAGCTTCTGTAGTTCAGTTTGTAACCTTTAAAGGTACTGTACTAGTAAGCCTAAACCCCTGTGTTCTTGTGAATCTTAACTGTGAATTTCAAATCCTTGTGTTCTCAGGGATTATATACAGATATATGTACAGTACATACAGATTGTGTTTGTTCTCACTGTGTGCCTCATCTGAATTGTCAGTATGCTCTAAATGTTCAAAATCAGGAAAACAGTTTCTCCTTGCATGCCGTCCTCAACTTCATGGGAAACTTCTAGAGGAGTGTATATTGCATGTACGTTGCTGCTGCCCCTTGGAAGGTATGTGACACCACAAGGGATTCACACAGCTACGTTTTCTTCCAAACAGGTTACTTTCTGCAATGGATGCTACTCTCTCTTTAGAAAAGGTGCCCAGTACTTTTTCACTGTTTGAGCACTACGCGGACAATCCAGAAAAGAGCAACCAGCAATCTTTAAAACATGTAGCTGGTAAGAATCTCCGAATACCATCTTTACAAAAGATGTTTTGGCAATACTTTGGAATTTTTGGGAAGCTAAAAACAGAACCTATTTGAGAAGCATAAATTTGCAAACCATATAATTAGCAATCAGAGTTGAATGTAAAATGAACCCTAATTGTGCACAAGTGTTTGGCTTATAGTAGGACATTAAGATGAGCAGAGGAAAGAGAGCTAAAATGGGGAATTCTTGCCTTATTTAAAATATCAGTATTTCAGACCTGCAGCAGATCTCTATCTGTAAATCTCACCAGGCTAAAGAAGTTGTTGTTCCCTTGGAGGCAGGGACAGAAAAGTCAATCAAATGGTCTCCTGAGCATGCTTCCTCCAGCAGCACTGGTGTGGGAAGGAAAGCAAGGGTATGGCTGACAGCAGAGATCCCCAGGTTTGTGCCATGTGGATGAAAGCAATTGAAACCTCTCCATATGGGGACACGAACAGAGTCCGATGACTATAGCTGGAAACAGCCTCTATTTCTGAGAACAGTGGCAAAAATTGCACATGATAAATAGATTTATTCATCTCTACATCATATTTCATATCCTGTAAAAAGCTTGTCTATGTGGGCTTTCTGCTCTGCCTGTACATACATTTATAGAAATTATCCAGATCTGGGCAGCTGTTAATGACAACCTCTTTTCTTCACAATGGAGTCTAAGTCCAGTGTGACTTGAGTCTCAAGAGAAAGATCCTTCTGGGAGCTCACATCTTACTGTCATGCTTTGTGACCCCCCACTCACTATCACATGCACCACTGCTATCATAGTCGCCTCTTTCTCATGTTTGGTCCCTGAGCAGTGCAAATAGAGCATCAATTTCCGTAAAATGCTTTGTTTCCTAGCTGGATTGTCAAGTGAGACATTGGACAAGTTTTGTCTTGTGCAGATTCTCCTATATCTAGTAGGAGTTAATTGTGTTCAGCAATGCCACTGTGGCTAGATCGTTTCTCTCCTGAACATGGTCACTTACTCTTATTTAACAGATGAACTGAGTATCTCTCAGATCCTATCCTCCTTGTCACATTTGTGAATTTGCCTAAGGTATTCAAAACTTCTCAGGTGAGATCAGACCAGCATTTCTGCATGTAGTATTATCTCAGCCTCATTTTTTTAGGAAATCAGATGAAAAGATATTTTTTTTTCTTAGCCATTGTTAACTTAGTAGTGCAGATGTGCAGTCTATCATGGTTTAGTTCCTAGACTCTCTCTCACAGTTTCCTACATGCAGCCGTGCTTTCCTCCTGGGCTATTACCTACTGACAAGGTCATATGAGAAAACAGACTCATTTTTTCATGCTGTATTTTCTTTTCCCACAAGTCACTCCAACATGCTTTTCTCCAGACTGCTGAGATCTGCTTTGCAGTTTTATTTGCATTAGTTACTGTGTTTACTGAACACCAAATGGCTCCAGATTAGGTCTACTCTTACAAACTGAAAATGAATGACTGCCAACCAGCAACCAACTTTAAAAGCTCTTTGTCCTACATGCTTCATACTCTTTCTTTCTAAAATATCTGGTTTTCATCCTTCACTTTCACTATCAAATATCTCTGTTCCTACTGCGATTTTTACTTTGGTGAGCATTAGACCAAATACATATTTTTTTTCTTGATTATGTCCTTCCTGAAGGAAAATGAAGGTAAGTGCCTCCATGAAAATAAATTTTGAATTGAAAACTTTGAGTACATCATTTATCAAACATTGGAGGCAAATGTCAGACATTCAGAATTTATTTTGACTGAATCCATTTGATGAAATAGATGTGAATTTGTCATGTTTCTCCAATCCACATATTTTTCCTTCAGAAATAAGTCTTTCACTGAACAAATTCATAGAACTTTATTTTCATCACCTTAGAAATATCTTTCATTCAAAACACCATGCAATTCCAAATAGTCCACATTCAGTGACAAAAAGTCCTTTTCCCTCAAATTCTTCCTCCTATCATGTAAGCCACCCATTACCAAATGAGTAATCATAAATAAGGCCTTGCAGCATGCACTTGTGCACACTGAAACACATGTTGTGTCAGAAGAGGAGTTGAAGTAATTTCAAACGGAAAATTATTACTTCAAAAGCCGACTGTGAGTCCTGTCCATTTTTACAAAAAAAATGATGACCTTTGCTGATGGTAACAATCATCCATTAAAATCACAGATAAACATAACTGCTCTCCCTCTTCAAGATCACAAAGCAAAGGAAAATTTATTTCCCATTACACAGGAAAAGTATAAATATTCATTAAACATTTTGGATTATTATTTTCTATCTTATGGTACATGGAGATTAGGCGGCATGAAGGAAAAGTTTCCTTACACCAGAATACTTCAGTGGAAACCAAACTGATCAGAAGATGTTCCACTTTTCTGTTGAAAAATATAACATAGTCAAGCTTGTGGTGCATACATCTCTTTCGTTTGACTAAAATTCATTTTTAAAAGGACCAGTATTTTGATAGTACAGAAGTGTCCTATTTCCACAGAGAATAGTTCAACTTTTTGCTTTGAAATTACTTCCTTAGAAAAATTTATTTCTTATTATGCAAAAGTAAATTAGAAATAAAATGTTTTTCAATGTTGCTGAACGGAATTTTGATTTGTAACTTTTTTTCTCCAGAAGCTTCATTCAATAAATGAGCTTCTCTTTGGATTTGGCATAATAACAAATTTTGCAATTGTGGGTTTTCTGTGATCATAGCAGTTTCTAGGCAACTTCACAGGGAAAGAAGCTGGTTTTCCCACTGGGCCCACTGAAAGGAAGTCCTTTGCTAAAGGTTTTTTAAACTGACCAACCCTAGATGCAGTCAAAAGACAAAATGTGGATTGTTTTTAGCAGTGAAAAGGATATTTTATTTTTTCAGTGGGAAACAGATGTAATCCTACTGTACTGGTTGCTCTCTGCATAAATCACAAGGAAACAAGCAGCATCTGCATTTGCCTTGTTCATGCCACAGGGGATCACCATCATTACTGTGAAGATAACTGAGAAAAAGCAAAAGCTTTTTTGCTGAGATTCTATCAGAATTCATGCAATATGGAAATTTACTGGGTGAAGAAAAAGACCAATGTATTTTTGTTCCCTGCAATTACTTCAACAATGAACATCTTTAGGGGTTTTTTGCTTCTTCCCCTCCCTCTCTTTTAAGCCATAATCTCAGAAGGGAACAATATTACAATAGGAGTGGATCAACAGCAGATAAAGTTAATATGAAATCTGGGGAACTTTGAAAGTCTTTGAAGCACTCTTTGTGGGGGATCATAGAATCATAGAATTGTAGCAATTGAAAGGACTACAGTCCTGGTGTTCTTACCTCAGTATTGGGGAAGGTCATGGAGCAGGTAGTCTTGAGCGCAATCATGCGGCTTGCGTGGGACAACCAGGGGATCAGGCCTAGCCAGCATGGGTTCATGAAATGCATGTCCTGCTTGACGAGCCTCATCTCCTTCTATGACCAGGTGACTTGCCTAGTGGATGAGGGAAAGGCTGTGGATGTAGTCTACCTAGACTTTAGTAAAGCCTTTGACTGTTTCTCACAGTATTCTCCTTCGGAAGCTGGCAGCCCATGGCTTGGACAGATGTACTCTCTTCACAGGGCAAAAAGCTGGCTGGATGGCCAGGCCAGGAGAGAGTGGTACTGAATGGAGTTAAATCCAACAAGCGACTGGTCACCAGTGGTGATCCTCAGGGATCAGTATTGGGGTCAGTCCAGGTTAATATCTTCACTGATGATCTGGATGAGGGGATTGAGTGCACCCTCAGTAAGTTTGCAGATGACACCAAGCTGACAGCAAGTATTGATCTGCAGGAGAATAGAAGGCTCTGTGAAGGGATCTGGACAGGCTGGATCAATGGGCTGAGGCCAGTTGTATGAGCTTCAAGGAGACCAAGTGCACTTTGGTCACAACAACCCCGTGTACTGCTACAGATTTTGGGCAGAGTGGCTGGCAAGCTGCATGGAGGAAAAGCATCTGGGGGTGTTGGTTGACAGTTGGCTGAACATGAGCCAGCAGTGTGCCCAGGTGGCCAAGAAGACCAATGGCGTCCTGGCTTGTATCAGAAACTCAGAAACAGTCAGCAGGACCACAGAGGTGATTGTCCCTCTGAACTGGCAAGGCCCCACCTCAAGTACTGTGTTCAGTTTTGGGCCCCTCATGACAAGAAAGACATTGAGGCCGTGGAGCATGTCCAGAGAAGGGCAACAAAGCTGGTGAGGGGTCTAGAGCACAAGTCTCATGAGGAGTGGCTGAGGGAACTGGAATTGTTTAGTCTGGAGAAGAGGAGGCTCAGGGGAGACCTTATTGCTCTCTACAACTGCCTGAAAGGAGATTGTGGTGAGGTGGGGGCCAGCCTCTTCTCCCAGGCAACAATGTTAGGACAAGAGGTAATGGCCTTAAGTTGCACCAGGGGAAGTCCAGGTTGAGTATTAGGAAAAATTTCTTCTCAGGAAGAATGGTCATGTATTGGAACAGGCTGCCCAGGGAGACGGTGGAGTCACCATCCCTGGAGGTGTGTTCAAGAAATGTGTAGATGTGGCACTGAGGGACATGGTTTAGAGGGCAAAGTGGTGATGGGTTGATGGTTGGACTAGATGAACTTAGTGGTCTTTTCCAACAATAATGATTCTATGAAGGGACCTCTGAAGATCATCTAGTCCAATCCTCCTACTAAAGCAGGTTCTCTAGAGTAGGTTACATAGGAAAGCATCCAGGCGGGTTCTAAATATCTCCAAAGAAGGAGACTTCACAACCTGTCTGGGCAGCCTGTTCCAGTACTCTGTCACTCTTGAAGTAATGAAGATTTTCCTCATGTTCATGTAGTCCAGTTTGTGCCTGTTGCCTCTGGTGCTGTTGTTGAGCATTACCGAAAAGAGGCCGGCCCCATTCACTTCACATCTGTCCTTTAGATACTTACAAACATTGATAAGATCCCTTCTCAGTGCTCCTGTCTGTCTCATGGGATTTGAATGCTTTGTCTAAGGTGGAACTCAGGGTCACTGGTTTACCAAGCTCTGACCACCGTGACTCTGCAGCGAAAATGACCATGCCCAGCTGTGCACTTGCAGCATGAATCCACCTCTGGGCAGATGTAGTTTCAGGGACACTCCTGCTTCTCAGGCTTTGAGTGTACTTTCCTCTTCCTAAAAGAATATCCCTGTTGTTGCCAGTATGTCAGCGGATTTGAGACACTGCGTGAATGCCTTCATGCTGTGGTAGCTCGTTTCTCCTTACCACCTTTTTGGGATCAGTCACATCTGTCTCTGGAGGCTGTTCTCTTCTGCAATCTACCTCCCTCTATCAGCAAGCTATTCTGTGCTGTTTGCTACAAACAAGTGCTTTCAGCCTGCAATTTCACAGGCATTCTTTCCATAAGGTTTTCACTCCTCTGATGATATAAGATAAGGAGACCATGCTGAGGTCCAGAGTATTCTGGCCTATCAGAGGAGATGGCCTCAAATTATTGGGTGTGTTTCAGGCTTTCGTGCCTTGAAGCTGAATGCAGAGCTGCAAAGCTCTGTCTGTGACTGGAAGAAGCAGGTCTGCTGAGGAAAGGAGAGGAATTCTTGTTGTCACTGGGGTTTTGTAACAGTTCTGCTTGTCCAGGATTGCCACATGCCTGAGAGGCAGTGCATTGCTCCCCTCTTGCTGGAGGCTGGAAATGAGTAGCCACACAGTTACCTATCTGTGTGATGGACCTGCAGGGAGGGATCCAGAGACCTGTGCAGGGCGTTGGCACATGGTTTGTGCTGGGTTCAGGTGGTGCCAGTACTGCACCTTAATTTGTTCAGATTGTGAAGGAAATTGGCAATCAGATTCTCATTCTGAGCAATTAATTTTTTCCTTGTCTAGTTCAGATGAACCTGTTGCTGTAAAACTGCACCACAATTGTCTGCATTTCCAATACTTGCTGTGTTTGTTCTGTGAAAATAAGCAGCTAAATGAAAATAACAAACCTGGTTGCCCATGAACCCGTAGTTAGTTCACCTGAAAATACAAGAGTGTGAATAACAACTGAGGATTTTCCATTCAGTCCCACAGACACCGACTGTAATACCTCAGGAGCCAAACTCGGCCACCAGCACCTCCATTACCGTCTACTGGACTGTGAATGAAGGTGACACCATTGACTGTTTCCAGGTGTATTGTATGGAGGAGCTTCAAGCCAGCAAAGATGAGGGAGGTGCGTAAAGTCTTGTCTTCATGAGAGCAGCAACCCCTTCTCCAGTGACCTCATGTTAGCAAAGGGGAGTCCGGCCTAGAGGGGAGGGCCCAGGGTGCAATGAAGAAATCCTATGTAGGACAGGTAACAGTTGAGGAGAATGTGAGGCTGATGACATTCCCTATCTTCTCATTTGTCCTCTAAAATACATGGTAAAAACTGTAGTCTGGAAAATGCAGGGCAGTTGCTTGCAGAAAAGCAGCAACATCCCTATTTAGGTGCTTTTACGAAGCAGCCTGACTTTCAGACAGCATGTGTACTAATGGAGTACTAATGGAGACTGCAGATAGAGCTTGCAAAAGGATAGACCTGATTAGGTTTTTAGGGCCTTAAGATGAATCCTAGTCTAAAATATCACAGGAAAAGGTATTTATTATGTCCACAACTTTTCCACGTATTTGAGAGATCTTTTCAAAATGACATTAAAAATTTCTAGATCTTAAACACGGACTTTGAAAAAAGGATTCAAATGCTCATTCATGAAAAATCTCAGGCCAATCACAGAGCAATTTAGGACACATAGGTGCTGCACATATCCATGTGTGTACTTGTGTATGTGCGTGCACACTAAAGGCTGCATGGGGTATAAATACTGTTATGAGAAATTGTTACTCTCTAGAGAAATGAAACCAAGGTTGATAACTATTGAACGCATGTCCCAGTTTGCAGCCTAGTCATAAGCTCCCCTTGCCACCAATGAGGTTGAAGCGCACACAACCCAAGAGCATGTCAAAAACATTCTGTCAAAACTGAGTTGGAGTAAAATAGTGACTTTTTGGCTAGTAACAACAATTTACAGTGCTGTTTCTTACAAGTTAGATGAAAGGAGCAATTATAGGCCCTACCAATGAAATATGTAGGTGTAACAGCCTGTGTATGTTTCTTCTAGCTTTGGTGGAAGAATACAGAGTAACAGTGAAGGAAAGCCACTGCATTTTGGAGGACCTGGAGCCAGATTGCTGCTATAGTGTGTGGGTCATGGCTGTGAACTGTACAGGATGTAGCTTACCTAGTGAAAAAGCCATTTTTAAAACAGGTATGTACATAGTTTGGCATTTGATTATTGTAAGTTTCAGGTTCTTAGAGAAATTTTAGTCCATATTGTTACTAAAGCAGATAAAGCTGTTTCATTTAGTCCATCTGTCAGCAGACAACTCACAATCATTTCCTTTTTTTTTTTTTTCCCTAAAAGACAGCAGCATGATTGCTCATGGGAGGGCATTTGAAAGTGTTCAGATCTGAAGATGTTTCTAATCTCAAGCCCTGTAACTGGGGCATTGGGGCAATGCATTACGAATTTCTCTTCTGAGTGCGCTGCAGTGCTCCAGGGCAGCTCTGGGAAAGCCACCCTGCTTCTCTCTGCTGCTGCTTCTCCTGTGGAAAATGGAAGTGATGGCTGCATTTTTTGCCACTCTACCATCCTCCCAAATACATCTACGTTGCACTGATTGAATGATTAACTGTTCAGGGGGAGGCCTATTTTACAGATCTTACATGCCACATCTAGCTCAGTGGGACACAAATCTCAGGTGTGGCTGAGAGGCTCTATTACTGCTTATGTAGCATAAATTAGGATGAGTAATTAGACCAGTATTGTTTATGAGCTTCATTTGACTGATTAATTTTCCTGAGTTTTAATTTCCTAAATAATTTGTATTGACAAAACTATTGCTTCTTGAATTACGAGCAATATAAAGCATCTTGCATTCTAGATCTCATCTGAGGCCCTCATGCCAGATGATTTTTCTCGTGTTACAGTATACAGTCATTCTGTTCTTGCATTTACAAAATATAGACAAGGGTACTTAACAATTTCATAATGCAATAACTGTACAACATTGAGTGTATTGTTGACATCACTTGGCAGCAACCACAACTTTAAGCATTTTCCTTAATCCATTAGACATTAAATTCATTGATATTTCTCCCTGATATTCAATTTGCCCTTCATACTTTTAGCAAAGATGATTTTCCAAAGAATTTAAAGTATAAAGACAAATTTTATGACATCAACAATGTGATTGTGATCATGGTGCAGAATTTCTTTGAAATGGTCAAATAGTAATGAATCATTACCAGCTAATAAGTCATTTTTTATAAAGAGGTTCTCATCTGTCTGAAGCCATTATTTTTAAGAATGGTATTTCCCTTCTGGCATCAGGCTCACCCTTTTTTTTCCCAAAACACAAACCTTCTGAACAAGTTAATCTCCTCAAGTCACTGATGACTGACTTTGGCCTGTTTTTCCAGGGAAACAAATAAACTAGGTCAAATAAGGGCTCATTAAACACCTTCCCTCAAGCTGAGGTGATATCCCTCTGGCGCGCACTGAGCCTCAGGCAAACTTACTGGGATACCACTGAGCACTGACTGATGCTGGGTCCCCTTAACTTCAAGGGCAGAGATGAGCTCTGGTAATGGAAACCAGTTCTCCAGCATAAGCCCAGCTACTCTGATATAAAGCTAGAATACTTTGATTCTTCAAGTAGCCCACTTAGCAGTATAAACTCAAAAGCAAGAATTTACAAAGCTTCTTTTCAGTAATTCAGGTTAAATATTGGCACAAGAAAGCTGTGTGCTGGTATATGCAGTTATGGGAACAGTGTCTCTCCCAGTTGTTGGGAACACCTCGAGGCCTTCCCCATCAGGGCTGCACCTGTGGAGCTGTGGTGGAGGCCCGTGGGTGCTGTCACATCATCCCCTCAGCACTCTTGTCTCCTGCTTTTCTACCTCCCAAACTCATTGGCTGTCCTGTGGAACACACTGTTTCCTAGCCATATTTTCTGTGACACAATGATGCTGAGGGCAGTAAATATCTTCCTTCTGCTTGTCTATCTCAAAGAGATACCCAGATGAGGACTCTGCAATTCTGAAGTAAGAGGGCTAAATGTGCATTCTTTTGTCATTCAAAACCTATCTGATACTTACCCTGTACTGAGGGACAGAATAAGAACTTACCTGTTTCTACTCTTTGCCTCTTGTAAGATTGCTTATGAGAGTGAGAATATTACCAAGAAATCAGCTATATATTCTAATTGGTACAGCTTGAATAACTGCAATTAATTTGTTTAAAAAAAAAAAAAACTCAGAAGCACAGTAAGAACGTTTTCTGTACTTCTAACTCCATAATTTCAAATAAAAAAATATGTGAAGTCTTGTGATGTATTGTTCGAACATCCATTAATATGGGTGTGTGTTTCCACTTCTGAATGCAGGCATTTGTTGATTTAGCTATTATTTTTTCATTCTCTAGAATCAGATACCTTTAAAAACAGACAATAATCAAGTATGTCAGAAGAGAATTAAAGGACTATTGCCAAGGGAACTGCACAGATTTACTACTAGATAAGAATCTATCCCACAGATTCTTTGCTCTGGTGAATACCTAGATTAGCTGTTCCTGTAATAAAACATCAAGTACATCTTAACCTGAAACCTGATTTTCACTAGACCAGGAAATCAATATGTGCTTCTGGCTTTTTCTTCTTTCCTTTTCCAATAATAACAAATTATTTCTGTTACAAAACAGAATTCATCTTGCACATTGATTGCAGCTCCATAAGATTATCTTGTCATAAAATTGTCCTTTTTCTATTCTTTACCTAGGCCTTCTATTTGAAACTTGATTTCTTTAAAAGCAAAACAACTTCTTATGACATCTTTCAATTAATAATTTTTATTTTAGTGATTAGATGTTTATGAGAGTCAACAGCAGATTGCAATGTTCATTTATGCTGGTCTTCCCTGGAAAAGATAAAGTGAATACAACAAAACCATTTTCAGCCTGCGATGTTGGATGTGTTATTTCACAGAATAGCTTTTGATTACTTGCATTCTGTGCACTGCTTTACATTCAGTTTTCTATTTTGCAGTTGGGCATGCAGTTCTTAAACTGAGGCTCTAAAAAAGAGAAATTATAGGACTAAATTTCAGTATCCACATTGAAAAAATAAACATGACATAATTAAGCAGAAACTCATCATTTACCCCTCAGCTCTGTAGCAGTATATTTCTTTCTGATGCAGTTTGTGCAGGAACTGCTGAGAACAGGACTGAGATAACCTGGACAGAGCTATACACAGTACTGCCTTGGTGCTCTGTTTCATAAAGAAGGGTGGAAATGATGAATATGTGCTTGAGGAAAAGCATAGAAACCTACTTGGACTTTTAAGGATGTGCAGAAATGTACAAATATTCACATGATTTTCTCAGCATGTTTTTCCCCTCTTTAATGTAACCCTTTGCTGCTGAAGCACAAATAAGCAAAAGGTCATTGCTGGACATGCTAACTATTCTGTGTTTTTTGAGGGGTGATTACTTCATTTCCTTTCCAAGTATCCCTCACCAGCTACTGGTGCCCTCTTTGTGGTACAGCTAATGTGTTCCTGTGTCCCCAGCACCTGCCACCCCCACCATCAAGGCCGAAGACTGTACGGTGTGTTGGGACACGGCCACCATCCGCTGGCAGGTTGGCTCAGCAGCAGCAGAGTCCTTCACCCTGGAGTACTGCCGACAGCATTCGCCGGAAGGAGAGGGTCTCAGGTCAGTGCCACAGTTGCAAAACCTTGGTTGATCAGATGAAGCAAACATTAATGTGTGCTCCCCAGACTGCAAGACATTACGCAGGAGATTATTCTGTCCAGCTGTGCAGGAGAGAAATCAGCTTCTGCATGCTGAGGATCTTAGAAGCTGGATGCTAATCTGTGAGATTAGGCTGAAAGATATAAAAATACTTCCTTTTATTCTGCTTAACGGGGTAATGTCTCTCATTTGGGGCAAAAACCCTGGAGACATTGCACTGCCTGCAATCAAACAGAAGTTGCAGGGCGGCGCTGGCTGGGGAAACAATCACTCCCACACAGCTGTGATGGCCCCAGGCAGGGCAGGAGAGACCAGCTGAGCTCTCTGGGAAGGAGTGGGATGAAGAGGTCCAGCCCAGTTTGCTCTCTGGTTCATGGGGAACGAGACAGAAGGCAGCGGGAGACATAGCAAGGGTATTAGTGGTGTCCCAGTAATGCTGGTGACCCATCTGTGTGCATGCAGATCATTCCTAAAGTGAGCCCTGTGCTGTCCTGCTTTGCGTGTGTGTGCCTGCACCCCTCTGCTCTGTAAAAGAGTGCCACAGGAGTCTGCAGCAACTAAAAGAACAGCTTTGAAATTGGAAGTGGCATGTGTTCATGCCACGCCCTCTGCTTTCCTCTACAGTAAATCTGAGCTGCATAATGGAGAAGACAAGAAAAGACATAGACAGCACTAAGCAGTGAAACCACAGAGTGTGCTGAAATGCAGAGAAATGCAGAGAAAAATATGTGGTAGTCTGTATGTCCTTGGGGTTTCTGTTTGTTTTTAAAAATACAGTGGCAACAAAATTCCAACAAACTGGCTGCAGAGGTAGAGAGTGGGATCTTATGAAAGAACTTCAATCCAGCCAAGCTTGCCTGTCTTCTCCTCCCCGAGGACCTGATTGGGGTCCTTATGTTTGAGCTAGCTCACATGGGCTTTATGGAAACGTGGCAGATAGGAAAAGCTCAACTTCTTGCAGTCAAAATTAGTTAAATTGACTAAAGTGTTCACAGGTTTCTAGTACACAGGTAAGACAGAGCAATTGTGTGTGCTTTGTTGCTTACAAAAGGAGGGTAAAAACTGAAAGAAGAAACTTCTGCAGGGCTGGGAGGCCTTGTTTTACCCAGTAACAGCATGCTGTTTTAATCCAAACAAGTTGGGGCGGAGGGAGACCTTACACAGCTTTGCTGCTCTCTGGGAGGGTAGCCATGACCTGCTCTATTTTATACATATTTCATGAGGCCATCAGGTCGCTGTCAAACTGCTGTCGTTCAGAGATAATGTAGCTGCTCCCAAAACCTGGGCTGTATGTTTGCCCTCAAGCTTCATTGCTGCTAACTGAAACTGCTGCTTTTTCTCACAGCAGAACCAGCAAGGGTGCCCATTTCTGTAATCTGTGAGTGAGGTGTTGTTAACATCAAGCAGCTTGTTAGTGTGGAGATAATTGTGGCAACAAGCTGCCATAACTGACCCATTCCATTTTTCAAGCAAGCTTGTGCAAAATCTAAGATGTTTATAATTATACTGAGTCACATTTGACATTTTGGCCTTTATGTGGGCAGAAGCTGTACTTTTACTGTGACAAATATGAAAAATTAACGGGGATAAAATCAAGACTTCTCTCAGAATTGCTGCAGTTAAAATGTCTGTATTCGTAGTAGGGCTTTGACCTCTTTTTACAGTGTCAAAGACCACCTTTTAACCACTTATTTTCCCTCTAAACAATGGCTTTCCTTTTTTCCAAAAACAGCCCCCCCTGAGATTAACCCGGAAAGCTTCTATAATAGCACAGGATATTTCAAGGATGGAAAATTTCTTTCTTTTTAAAAATTTCTGGTGGTTTTGTGTGTATGTGTGCAAGCACATGCACACGCTTGTGTGTGTGTGTAAAGCTGTGGAAAAGGAGCCCACTGGTGGGTGGAGCATACTACCTGTATTGCTCCCATATAACCCCCCTGAGGTGCAAGTTAGGACTAGAAATCAATTCCTTATGTAGCTGATAAGTGAGAAAAATAGCTCCAGGTAGTGAGTCAGATCTTAAATGGGCTAAGTTGCCTCCTGGAAGTACACGCAAAGAGCTTTGTGTTACTGTGCTACATACTTATATTAGGTGGAATAAAACTGTATCTTTATGCCCACATAGGAGCATTTGGGCCTGAAAACACAATAGTTTATCTTGGCTACCTTCCTTGAAAGCTCAGAGTATGTCCTTCACAGGTTTCCTGAGCAACACTCATCTTGGAGACCAAACAAACAGAAAGCCGTTTGAAAGACAGCCTGTGACTCCCATGCTAGCACCAGTCCCTTCGCTGCACAATTCCCCAGTGCCCATGTGGGAGTTCAGACGTGCTTCCCAGCAGTCCTGGGAAGTTCATATAGCTGCTCACAGGGGCAGAGTGGGAAAGCAGAGGTGAGGGAAGGATGCCTAGAGAAGCTGTGGGCAATAATGATCAGCCATCTCAGAAAATTCACCTGGAGAAAGCACTACAGTCCCGGCTTGAGAGGCTTCTTCACACGTGCTGTCCTGGGAGCTTATGCAAGGCAGGTGACACTGCCAAGACAGGAGCAGGCAGGGCAAAATGCCCCCACAAAAAGCCGGAGCTCTGTGTGGAACGCTGTAGAATGTGCACATAACTTGTTAAAAACACTGGTGCTTGCTTATCTCTTGTGCAAACCTTGGGGATTGGATCTGCAAGGTCAGCACAAAAAGCAGCTGAAGGATGGAGTCTTGTGATTGCAGGACGGTCCTGTTTGGGCTGAAGGTTGTGGGAATAGGCAGATAACGTTTCAGTACGGAATATCAAAGGCTACAGTGCTGAGATTGAGACCATTTACTTAATTAACCATGAAATTAATATTAAAGTTATTATCCCTCAATATGATAATGAGCTCTAAGAAGAACACGCTAAACATTTATGACTGTAGGACTTGACTCTCCACCCAACTCATGTTAAACATCACCCCAGGAGGAAAACAGATAGAGTTTATGATATAAGGCAAAACATCGCAGGGGACAGAGAGGAAAGGAAAGGAAGAGAAAGACTGAAGGAGAAAGATAAGAGATGGGAATGGAATCTGCTCTCCTCTTCCTCCACCAAGACAGGCACACCTTTTTGGTAAACATGGTGCCTCACCTCCTGATGAAGAGTGCCCATAATGGCATGCATCTTGCTGACACTATCATCATACAGGGATGATCCGAAAGCAATGCCTCCTATTTTATGATGTTTGCCCCTGATGTCAGAGGCAGATGTTGGTGGTATGGGAGTAGAGTCTGAATCTTCCCACCAATATTCCGTTACATTTTGTTGCCGTGCAATAGATGGCAGCAGAGGGGCAGCCTGACCAAGTGGCATCTGATGTGGAAGTGTGTATGGAGCAAAGATGTGGAATTTAATTCCTCTACGCAGAAAAAATGGCATGCACTGATATTCATTGACACTTGCTGAATGTTTAAGGAGACCAAAGAGTGCATGTGACCACAGTGAGGAGGTGGTGGTGAGTTTCAGCTGTGGCGGCAGCGACATGGAAGACAACCTACATTCCAGACATCCATGCATGGCTGCCACATCTTGACAGTTCATCTGTGTGCAGTTGGTGGTTTATGACCAGGGAATGGCGTACAGAGCTGAATATCAGCTTCAATGCATTGGAAATGATGGTGGCAATTTTGAAATATTGCAAAGTTTGCATCAGGTGGGCCCCAGGAATATTCACATAGGAACAGAAGGAACACCATATGCAAGTTTGTCAGGACATATTGAACCAATACAAGGCTGAAGGTGACAGTTTCCTGGATCTCACCATTGCTGGTGGTGAGACGTGGTGTCACCGCTATGAGCTGGAGTCAAAACGACAGTCCATGGAATGGTGACATGAATTCCCCATCAAAGGAAAAGATCAAGACACAGCCCTTTGCAGTTAAAGTGATGCGCACTGTCTTTTGGGATAGGAAAGGGGTGATCCTTCTGGGTTTCCTGGAACATGGACAAACCATCAACTCTGACCTTTACATCACGATGCTGACTAAGCTAAAGGCTCAAACTTCCAGAGTTGTCCAGAGAAGACAACCTTTCTCTTGCAATGTGGCAATGCCCAGCCATGGTTAATGCTTCATACCAGTTTGAAGACCACGGAGCACATTGCCAATCTTGTATCACTGTCCTACCATGCCCACTGTATAGTCCGGATTTGGCACCTTCTGACTTCTAGCCTGCATGATTAACATTTTCTTAGCAACAATGCCATCACAGCAGCTGTGAAACAGTGGGTCATCTCCACTGGTGCAGATTTTTATGAGTGCAGCATGCAGGCTCTTTTCCATTGCTGCCAAAAATGCATAGCTAATTGTGGTGCCCATGTTGAAAAATAATGTTTTGAAGCTGAGAATTTTCTCTATCAAACTATGTTATTGTGCTCTTCGTATCTGTTGTAGTTTCCATGGAAATAAATAGGAGGCATTACTTTTGGAGCAACCTACATGTATTAGTGCTATTGCAGCTAGTACATTTATCAATGACAATATTGAATCTGTTATATCTGTCACTTCAATAAATCATCTTATTTGTAACATTTATGAAACTGTTCAGTGAAAGTCCTAAGGGGCTGTGGCAAACAGGTATTTGCGAACCTGTTCCATGCAAACCCATGTAGGAGGGGTCTGGCAGGCAAAGTCGAAACTACAGTCTTAGCACAACAAGCCTCTGGTCTGAGCTAGCCCACTGTAGTGTTCAGCATGTTCTTGAGCAATGTAAGCTCCCCAGAGAGAGAGCCTGAGGAACCTCGAGAAATAAATCCTCATCAAAAGTTTTCTAATAAATACCATCAAAAAATCCAGATTTTCCCCGACTTGACACTTGAGGAACATGGTACTATATAAAATGATTTTAAATCTTCTACAACCATGAGTCCCTGGCCCTCTGCTGTGGTTTTAAGCTCCTCATCTGATTGATACTTTTTCCAAAATTCTTCTGACGCTTTGAAATGTTTCTTTCAGTTTCCAGAGCTCCGCTGTTTTCTTGCCATTCAGACTCTTTGTGTTGAGAAGTCAATGGAGCTGTGGGTGGAAGATGGAAAACTGTGAGAAGTGTAGTCCAGGGATTAGGCGTGTGGGCTGTTCAAATGGAAGCCATGTATCACATCATGAGAAATCTGTAAGACTCAGGGAGGCAGAAATTAGTATGGTATGCAGTGAGTTCATAAAAATGGAAGTGAATTAGGGTCGATCTCTGCACTAATGCGAGACCGACGCCACTAGCGACTGCTATTTCCTGCCTACTCAAAGAACAGGTCTAACAATGGAAGCAAGATAGCAAACCTCCCTCCTGCTGCTTTGCTCACAACTGTCCAGACAGACCAGGAAGCAGTGTTTAGAAAACAGGGAATCTTCCTCCTCTGTGTTTGTGCTGAGTTTGCCATCTAAAATAGCAATAAAGATCATTGCAGGTGGTGCTATGGTGATCTAACCCTGTAACAGCCAGAGCAGGGACAGAGGAGAGGAAATGAAGCATGCAGCACAGCTGGAAGGGAATTCAGAGCAATTTACTCTTTATATTTAGCTTCAAGGGCTCTTTTGCACCCATGGTGCCCAGCTTCTGTGTGGTTCTGCACTTATTGTCAGGAGCCTGCATGCTTTCATCTCTAACTTGGCATCAGTGGTACCAGCACAGGTCTGGGGGTGCTGTTTCAGTGGGATATTGGGGGTGGGAATGACAGTTACAACACTGAGGGCATTCTGAATCACTACGAGGCGTATCATTTGCTGGGTTCATGCAATATTAAAAAATATCCTCTAGATACTGCTTTCTTGAAATAAATGAGGATGCTGATGAGAGGAACATGCATCAGAACACAGCATCAGGTTTCCCTAAAACCAGGGAAATCGCAAATTTAGCAGACAGTTGCTGCTGTAATATTGCTTGGCAATTTAAAGGTGATGAAACGTAACTCCATTCTGCTCTGCTTTGAATAGCGCATACCAGAAATGTGGAGCCTGGATTTTGAGACTTACAGAGTTCCCTTATAAAGACAGAGATTAAGAGGAGATACATAAAATATTTAACTTCAAATATTTCTTGAATTTCTACACTTTGAAATTTGTATCAGGATGCCAGGTGATTGCGGAGACTGTGCAAATATTATATCATTTCTGCTAAAAGCCAGAGTGCATCATACTTTGACAATAAAACTATTACATTTCCCATCACCTGTAAAGTATGCAGATGCATTTTAAGTAGAAAATAGATGCCACAAAAAAAAACCATTGCATTTGCATTTCTGTTTCTTTCATGACCAAAGTTACATGCTTCAATAGTACAGGGAAGCTCAGGAAGATCTAGCTGCAATGCTTCTTACAAGAACTCAGAAATGAAACAGGCTTTCCCACAGTACAGTCAGGATATTAGAAATGCATTTTCCCTTCTGTTCTCCATTCTATCCGGCTGTAAGTTACTGTCCAGTAACCATACCCACTCTTCTTTATTTTTTTATAACTGATTGCATGCTTAACCTGAAACATGACAAATGACGGTGATTGCTCAGAGCCTGGGAAGCCCTCAATATTCACTCTTTTCCTTCACCCCGTCCTCTAGACAGAGAGACAATAGCAACACCCATTTCTTCCTTGCGTTCAGCCTCTCATGAACTTGGTGCTGGCTCAGTGTTGAAGAAGAAATTCTTTCTTCTTGGCATATTCTATTGCATTATTTGGCAGCAGCAGGACTGTTTTTAAGCCTTAATCACAGCAAACATTGATGAGCTCTTATTCTTAGGGAGCTTAAGGATGGCTAAAAAAGGTTACCAAGTGGACAATGCTGTTTGAAAATCCGATCACTGTTTTGTTGACCAGATCTGCATAAAGACCAAATATTCCTTTCTCTCTTTTACACTGTGTTATTGCTCTCAGATTTAAACATGCAAACAATTTTTCTGAACTTTGATGGCTGACTCTATCCTGCAGTCAACTGGACCCAAAATATTTTCTGAATACCCATGCTCTGGGATCCAAACTTCAGAATATGGATATCCCAGGTTTACACATTGCACCAGAATGTATAAGCCTACTTAGAATTAGAAGAATTTTTGTGTTTTATTAACTACTTATCAGTTAAATAGTTAATAGTGTAAAAAGAAAATATCTTCTAATTTCCAGAAGACAGAAGGCACTGTACAGAGAGCCTCACTGTGATTAAGGTACATTGATCTGGACTGTAGTGACCATGCCCTGGTGGAAGTTTGTGATCTTGAGGAGGATGGGCCCAGCAAAAAGCAAAATCAGGACCCTGAACGTCGGGAAAGCAAACTTCAGGCTGTTTGAGGAATTACAGGGCGAGATCTCCTGGGAAGCTGTTCTTAGAGACAAAGGAGTGGAGCAAAGCTGGCTACTCTTTTAAGGATGCCTTTCTGAGTGCGCAAGAGCTCTTCATCTCTCTGAATAAGAAAGCAGGCAGAGGAGGCAGAAAACCAGCATGGCTTGGTAAGGACCTGCTGGTCAAACTGAGGGAAAAGAAGCGATTATACCGGCTGTGGAAACAAGGGTGTGTCACCTGGGGATAATACAGGGATGTTGTCCGGACGTGCAGAGATCGGAACAGGAAAGCCAAGGCACAGATGGAGCTGCACTTGGCGAGGAATGTAAGAAACAAGAAGGGATTATATAGGTACATTGATCAGAAGAGACAGGGCAAAGAGAGCGTACCCTCTCTGGTAATGAGAAGGGAGAACTGGCTACAGCAGACATGGAGAAGGCTGAGGTGTGCAGTGAGTTCTTTGCCTCAGTCTTCACTGGCTGCCAGGATTCTCATCTCTCTCACATCCCTGAACTTCATATCCCTGAACCTCTAGGTGGGAACTGGGGAAGCGAACTCCCCCCCACTATAAGAACAGAGCAAGTCTGAGACTTCCTCATGAGACTGAATGTGTACAAGTCTATGGGGCCGGATGACATGCATCCCAGGGTTCTGAAGGAGCTGGCTGATGGGATTGCTGAGCCACTCTCCATCATATGTGAAAAGTTGTGGCTGTCAGGCAAAGTCCTCAGTGACTGGAAAAAGGGAAACATCACTCCCATTTACAAGAAAGGGAGGAAGGAGGACCAGGGAACTACAGGCCGGTGAGCCTCACCTCTGTGCCTGGGAAGATCATGGAACAGATTCTCCTGGAAAGATAATATAGGAAGCATGTAAAATTCATAGCTTGGGTACCCACTTCTTTTCCCATGCCTCTGCTTCCATCCCCATTTTTCTTTCTTTTGCTTCTTTTATATTTACCTCCCTGCTCAGTTCCCATCGTGCATTTCTGTTCGTCTCATCTTTCCTTTCTCTCTTGTCCTCTATACTCAAACAAAGACTTTTTACTGTTTCATGTCTAAAGGTCGCTCATCAGCTTGCACTTCTTCCTTGAGGCTTCCAGGGAACTTTCCAAGAACTTCAGCCTGCTTAGCTCCCAGTGCCTTGCTGAAGTGCTTTCATGAGCAGGGGGCTGGTTAGTGAAGCAAAAGTGCAATTGCTTTGTGCAGCCTACTTCTTTTGTTTACATTGCATTAGTTCTAGCACTAATGTAGAATGTTCTGCAAAGGCAGCAAGGCCCAGTAATGACCATGCAGGATCCCCAAAGTGTTTGAAATTCTTTCAAATTGAAAAGAGCACAGGAGTGCCCAGTGCTTTTTTTCAGTGTTTTTAATCTCTTCTAATGTCACCTGTCAGGACAAAACAGCTGTTACAGACTAATAAGGATGATGCACTGGCCTTTCCCCAGGACACTGTGTGGTTTTAACAGGAATATGCTACACGTAGGGCCATGGGATTTTACCTTTGTCCAATAAAAGCAGCAGAGGCATGTGAAAAATCCTAATTGATGAGCACTGTTTATTCTTCAGATTGTACTGCTCTCTGGTGGGACTTAAGGGAAAAAACATTCCCTATAAACAAGTAGCAAAGATCTTACCTGACAGCTGACTAGCCTGCCTTACCTCCTCTAGAGTCACAGTAATTAGTGGTGGAAAAGATGATTTGTTTAATCTAGTTCCCCATAGAGACATTATATGCAGGAGGGTACCTACCGTCCTGGGCTCCACTCTCAAACCTAGCTGGAAAGGAAGATGTCTTGCATGCTCACTGGAGACAAATCTGCTGTTTGTTAATTTACTGGAGTGCAGATCAAGACTTTTGCATTCAGTTCTCCCTCTTACCAGTGAAGTTGTCTTTCAGCCTGGAGGTTAGGGAGACCTTCATTATTACACTTGAAAATTAAATACTTGCCTTGAAGATTCCTATGAGGGTTTGTTGGAGGAAATTGCCTAATCTATACATATAAACTGCCTTTACTAAAAGGCATACAGTGCAATGGGTATAGACTGTCTTTCTGTGTCATTATTATATGCAGCAAAAATGAGGGAAATCAGGATCCATTACATGCAAATTGTTTAAGCTGATCTTTCATATTCCCAACAACATATAAAATAGAATTGACATCTTTCTAGCCATCCAAAGTACTTTCACTGGTGCTTCAAAGTACCTATGAAGCAGACTGAGTGGGTGCTGGCTCTCTTTTGCCTGCAGTGTTTCAATACATAAGTGGCTGAGAACATTAAGGCTTGAGCCTTTTTAGACAACACAAACGTGAGATTTAGTCAAAACAAGGCACTGTGCAAAGGCAGTTCTGCTGCTGCCTCTTGCAAAACCTGCCTGTTAGAGCGCATGGCGCAGTGAGGAAGACAGAGACAAGTCTTTGTTCATGAACAATTTGTGAGTGAGCAGTTCATAATGAGAAGTGCGTGGTTTCTGTGTGGTCTTAGATAAGGGTATCCATTCTGTTGGATCTGGAGCATGTACCAAAACAGTACAGACACAGCAAGCATGTTCACTATCAAGCAGATGAATTAAACACAAGCTCTTTTCTTCATAAGCTTGTTCATTTTGTAATGCAGAATTTTTACGAGAGGCAGATGAGAATTTGCTGTGTTGCTTGCATTTTATGTAATGACTTATGCTGCAAAATGAACAGGAGTGTTACAACAAATGGCTGTACCGAGTGATCAGGTGTTGAGGAGCAAAGGCCTGAAAATTTGTCAGACGAAGCAGGGAGGACACTTTAAGTGAAACAGTAAAGCTTCTCCAGGACCTGGATGTTTGTGAAAATGGTGGTCACCTCTCTCTTTTGGAGTTCCTCTGTGGTGCCTGTTGTTTCGGTAGTCAACAATGTGGTTAGGTGGCTTAACTGTTTGTATAAAATAGTGTTTCCTGGTTTGTATATCTGCATGCATTTTCACATACGTAAATCTTCAAAATTTGCAGATCTTTTGCTGGTATCAAGAGACATGAACTGAAAGTATCCCTGGAACCCAATGTGAACTATTTCTTCTACTTGAGGGCTGTTAATACCTTTGGGACAAGTGAACAGAGTGAAGCTGCTCTCATCTCAACTAAAGGTAGATCACCATTTTCTGCTGTCAAAAAAAAGGGATAGGTGGGCAAAGCAGTCAAATATATCATCTTTTTCAAGAAATGGTAACTGAGCTTTCTGTTATGGGAGAAAAAAGAAAGCTATTGAGATGAAAGGAGATAAAATGGACCATATTTTACCCGATTAAGATTAGCATAGTCTGAGACTAGCATACCTGAAGTTGTAGATTTATGACAATGTAAAGCTATTGTGACATCAGAAGCAAAACTGTTAAATTCTACCAGAGATACGACAGGATTAAATTCTGCATGGTTCTTCCAAACCAGCCTCAAAATTCAGATTTGCTGTTTTGAAAAAGCAATTGTGGTTGCAATGAAGTGGTTCAACTGTCTTTAACACCGAACACTTCTCATGAAGAAGTCTTATAAACTAGCTAGTTTTTCTAGTTTTCTGAATACTATAGCCTGTTATGATCCCTGAGCCTGGTCAGAAAATTGCTGTCCCTAACAGGCACAGTTCAAAAGATTTTTTGCATCATTGCCCAATTTTCTGTTACTTCCAGTAGACACAATTCTATTCAGCGAAGATAGTGGTAATTGTTATTTAACATTTCATGATTCATCTTGTGTTAATGTTGATTGCCTCTCTGAACTGGTGTTTCTTTCTTATGAATTGTACCAGGAACTCAATTTCACATACTGAGTGACACAGCCCATCCTGCTTTGCAAATCTCCCCTGATGAAACTGTGATTTGCCTTCCAGAAAAAGCCACATTCACTGGGTGAGTAGCAGTATGACAAGCACAGCCATCCCGGGGCATTCAGGATGGGCCTCACTCTTGCTTTTCTCTGTTGGCAGTTTGCACACATTGCTAACTAATTTTGTGGAACTTAATTGTTTCAGTCAGGCAGCCCCTGGACATTGTGTGACAGATCTCCTTTCAAACATAGCAGTACTTCAATAATGCTGGTAGCAGAATTGACGTAGGTGCCAGAGAGAGTTCAATGTTGAGCTGAAGAGTCTCCACAGAAAGTCAAAGGTGGTGGTCAGAGAGAAGTTACCTACAGGGACAGCGGAGTTTGCCTCAGTCTGTGGTGACTGTTTAACGTTTCAGAACACTATAATCTCAAAGGAATCTGTTGCTGCACTGAGAAGACCAAATTTGTGGGTTTGTTTTTGAATATATTGTGGCTAGAAGTAATCTGTCCTTTCACTTTGTTCCTCTGCTAAGGGCATTACTAGTAATATTTTTCAAAGCATCTGTGGCTTTGGAGCATTAGGAAGTGCCCTGAGGGTGTATTAGAATGATTGTACCAGGGTTGTTCCATCTATTTCAAACATGGTATTTTTTTTTGACTTGTTGATATCAGTCCCACCACAAGCATAGATTTACTTCTATGATGCGCCATACTCACATGGCTTCTTATAAGGTAGTGGGGTATTACAAATTTAAGCACTTTTTTTTTACTGTTACTACTTGCACGTGGTGTTTGTCACTTTGTCTACTTAAAATAGCCATGCTTTCTGGTTTGAGCAAGTCTGCTAAATTTGAGATCTTTTCTTGCCTCCAAAGTCACATTTTCCAACTTTTGCTAGCTTCTGAATTTTCTGTCCTCAAGATGGGTCCATCTCAGTGCAAAAATAGAATGACTCACAGTGACAACATTCAAATCTTTGAAAGAGCCCTACAGTCAGAAGAACAAAGTGTAATCCATTAGTAATTTTATATGATACTGCATGATGTGACTACAACAAACACCACAATATGATTGGCCTACCATCACACTCACTTTACTCTGCACCTCTTTCATCAAAAGGTTTCCATCAGTCCTGGGTGAACCATTGCCTGCTCGAGGATATCATTACTGGGAAACTGTTGTCAATGCCTGCAGAAGCTACAGGATTGGGATTTGCTATGAGACAACACCACAGAGTACTGTCATGGGACTGAGTGATACTTCCTGGAGCATGCGCTGTTGTCCTACACAAACCAGGTAAAGCTGAGTGAGTCTAGCTGCTTGGGAAGTTACTTGTTTGTCATACAGACAAAGATGGTCAGCTTCAAGAATATCAAGAGCAGAAAGGATCTGTCTGCTTCCTTTCTGCAAGCAAAGGACAACAGCAAAGGAGCTTTAAACCTCCTCCTGTTAATTAGATGTCTTGTAACACACATTAAAAAAAAATCCCCAACCAACTTACCTCCCTAATTTGATTCACATGGGCCCACTTTTCAAGCCTGTCCAGGTCCCTCTGAATGGTGTCCCTTCCTTCTGCCATATCAACTGCACCACTCAGCTTGCTGTCATCAACAAACTTGCTGAGGGTGCACTCAATTCCATCACTGATGTCATTGATAAAGATGTTAAAGAGCACCGGTCTCAGGAGAGCCCTGGGGAACACCATTCATCACCAGCCTTCACTTGGACACGGAGCCATTTACCACAACCCTCTGGCTGTGACCATCTGACCAATTGCTTATCCACCAAACAGTCCAGCCTTCAAAACCATATCTCTCCAATTTAGAGATAAGGATGTGGTGGTGGACCATGTCAAAGGCCTCGCACAAGTCCAGGTAGATGAAACCAGTTGCCCTTCCTTTGTGCACTGATGCCACCACTCCATCCATATATTGGTCAGACACAATCCATTTGACCATCCATAGATTGGTCAGACACGATCTGCTCTTGGTGAATCACAGAATCACAAAATTGTAGGGGCTGGAAGGGACCTCGAGAGATCAGGCTGTCTCAGATTACCTGCTCGTCACTCATATGACTTAATGTGTCCTCCAGGAGGATCTACTCCATTATCTTCCAGGCACAGACAATTCATATCCTGAACTGTTTCACAAAATCCCACCAATGTCAATAAACACAGTCTTTATAGAATCTGTTTCCAGCTCCCAAAGAATTCAAGCCTTTATAGGGAATGCTTTCTCCTGCCCTGCTGTCTCCTCGACAGCAAGCAACAGAGACCCTCCTGCTACCATGGCAGGACTGCAGGGTAGTCTTCAGTGTGGCTGTCAGACTGCTTGGAGGTCTGTAAATCATAACCTTCCTAATGGTGTAAAGCTACTCTCAATGTAAACAAATGTATTTTTTTTAGTGTGAGATCATGAAGATGCATTAATGTAACCAGCTAAACAAAACATCTGAGAAGCAAAGGGTTTTGCCAAAGCACAGATCCCGCAAATACCCACAAAGACGTGTAATATGAAAAATATGGATGATTATGATTTTGGCAAGTCTGTTTTTATCATGAGAATTCAAAGATGCTGAATGAAGGGACGCATTGGTATGCTGGGCAGAGCTTTGGAGCAATGCCACTTTAGCTTAGGTAGGCACATTATGTACTGAGCAAAATTCTGTTGCCATGTGATATATTGCTGTATGTGGCAAACTGTTAATAGGTGGGAATTAAGCAGTAGGTTATTTCAGGTAAATCACAATGAGGAGGCTCCCTGCATTCTGATTTCCATTTTCCTGCAGCTTTCTTTACAGATTTTTTCACATGGGTGTGATGAGCGACGTACATGTGACAGAACACCCGGCCAGGATCGGCATCCTGTTGGATTACAATAGTGGCAGACTGTTGTTCTTCAATGCAGAGAGAGGACTGGTGCTGTTTACCATCAGGCACAAATTCACTGATGCTGTTCACCCAGCCTTTGCCCTGGAGAAGGCTGGAGTGCTTACCCTGCGCACGGGAATGGAGCTGCCAGAGTTTGTGAAGCACAGTTAATCCCCTGCTTCACACTCTTAGGAGAACTAACAATTACAAGGGGCAGAGAGGGGAAGAGAGTTGTCAGAGAGGGATGTCAATTTTCACTGATGAATGCTATGTACACGGCTCTCCCCCACATCAACAGTAATTGTAGTTGTGCTCAGCCACGTAATCACCCTGAGCCTGGAGAGAAAACAGCACCTTAAGATGAAACGTGCACCTAGTGATATACACAGCAGTGTTTTTGAGGGGAATAAAATGGTTTGTTAGATGTGATCAGTAAGGGGAGGGGGGGGAATGTACTTTCCCTTTGAAAATAATGACAGTGTTATCTGTCTTTTTAAAGTTGATGATGAGGCTGTGTATGAAATAAATGCATCTCTCACTGCAGTACTTGACTTCTTTTGTCAGAAAAAGCCGTCATTTCATCATTTGACAGGACAGTCAGAGCCTGAATCCAAGGTGGTATGTTTGAAAAATGTGCAAAAATTTCAACAGGTACAATATCTTGCAGGTTAATATATCATGTTATTGTTTTCCAACTCCTTTCTTTAAATATGCAAGAAAATTTGGAAAATTAGAAGTCTGTGCTTGCAAAGTGAGTGAGTCCCAGTTTAGTCTTCATATCAGTCATGTGAAATTTGAGTATGTATCACCTGTCTACCCTGCTCACACCAGACTAACAGACAGATACCTGACTGTGTGTCAATAAAAATCTGTACTTGTAAATATGTACTCGTGAAACACATATCTGGGGAAACTTGATTGTAGTGCTGAAAGCCTTTTCGTATGTTTCTCATTCTCAGTTTGTTGGATAGGTGGTTTCAGTGGTGAAGGCAAAGTTGCCACCTGGGACCTTGAGAGCTGTCAAGTTGCAAGTGACCTTCTCATGAACCACTCCTTTTTCCATCACTGCTTTTTACCTTTGTGCTTACAGATTTGGTGCTCCTAATGTTGGGTTTGTAGATATTTTTGTAAGTCTGCCCTGCTTTTCTGAGTTATTTATGCTAGCACCAGAACCATGCCAGCAAGACAAAGTGTTTCAGGGCCGTTGAACTAGGCAGGCTGAGTATGGTTGACACCAACAGAAGAACAGAATACTGATCTCACCCCCTGGCTTTTTGAAGTAGTGTTTCAAAGAACTACACAAATCACTGTCATGGCTTCCATACTGCCTGCCCCAAGGGCTGAGTACACGAGGGCCAGTGATGCCAAACTCCAGTGAATGCTGGGCAGAAATTAATCTTAAGGAAAGCAGGAGATGTTTTTCATGCTGTGCCTGCTCTGGAAATTTCTGCCATAGGGGTCTATTTTGCCAGACTCACTTCTGTGCTCAGCTGAAGAGCTCTACTCCCTGTAGTAAAGCTGATTTCAGGAGTCTAATACGGAGAGTTTGCTTCTGAAGAGAGAACTTCAATGGGTTACAATGAGGCTTATGCTTTTTATGCTCAGAGAAGGTGCCTGCTGTTGCTGTTTTATTTATGATTTAACACCACCTAGACATGTGTTAACCCACTTAATAAGCCATGCTTGGTGTCCCAGAGGAGCCACACTCTTTAACTGTCACAGCAGGCTAGGGCAGGATGTTTGAGGCAAGATAAACAGGATCCTGTGACCATTTATCTTAAGCCAGAGCGCTTTTTGGCATTTCAATTAAAGAGTGCCATTTCTGAGTCCCTGCTGGGGAGAGAAGGGAATGAAAAAGCAGGGTACTGCCTCGTTGGCTAAAAAGGGTGTTTTGCAGAGGTGTGGAGAATGGTGAGAAAAAGGTCCAGGATTAATTGGAAAGGAAAGACAGCAAGGGTATTGGAGGTAATGTCATCGTGAAGGCTGAGGAGGAGGAGGCAGAAGGCAGGCTGGAAACTCACACAGAGCAGATGGTGACAAACTAAAAGGCAGGTCGGTGGTGTCAGCAGTGTGCGTTCCTCAGGCTCCCACAGCAACTAAGCTCACATAGGTTTGGCCATCTCAGGAGCTTAACATGGGGCTTTCAATTAATCCTGAAGAATTCCGGCACTGGGGTGGTTTTATCTGTGTTCTCCTCACCTTGATGGCTGCTGTCCCATGTGGGATTGCTTCGCAAACATAAACACAATGTATTGCCAAGGGGGCTGACAGGGATGAGGAGAACAAAATGACATTAAATTAGTCGGGTAAATTTTCAAATAAGGCAAAAAGCAATTGCTTTATTAAAGGCAACTGCATATTACTAAATATTGGTTTTAATATTAAAAGCTAAGGCTTGATCTATTGCCACACATTATTGCACAGAAACTACTGGAACATTTCAGCCTGGCAATTTTTTTGAAAGCACCTTTTTCTTAGAAATATTTATTTCATTCTGAAAAACTATCTGATTCTGTTTTCCTCTTAATTTTTGTTTAAGGTTCAGCTTTTGATTGAGTAATATCAAAAAATGTAGTTAAATGTGATGTGAAAGCCGGAGAAAAAATTTGAAGCTAAAAATGTAACTCAAGGCAGCCCGAATAACATTCACTTGACTTTCTAAATCTGATCTGCATTAAGCTATGTCAAAAGAAGAAATGCGTAGAGACAGGATCCTGGTTTGGAGAGATGGAACAAAGTGTACAATAAACAACAGCAACAAAAAAGCTATGTAGGGGACTTAAGATCTGGTATAGGCAGAAAAAACCCTTACTGGAAGGGAAAGCAGATCCTGAAAGCCAACATAAAGTTGCTAGGTCTCATAGTACATGCTGCAAACTCTCCAGCCCTTGGAAAACCTAGATGTACATCTGCTGAGATCTTTTATTTGCCTGATGGGCATGAACTAGGACCAAGTTCAGGAATTCACTTTCCAGAAGGTAACTGTCTGTGAACATTTGAACCTACAGTGCAGTCTGACTTTCCACTCAGATGAGCTGAGATTTTGAGACTTGTTGCATCCACTTTTTCCTGCGCTTTGTAGTTTGAATCCATGTGCTAAAAGAGAAAGGGCAAAACTCCTGGTCGCTGCATTTTTCTTGCACTTAATGAGTTTAGCATTCAGAAATCCACTAAAAAGCACATTAAAAACAGTGTTTCTCACGTTTCAGCAAAGGATGTTAGCTGAGCTAATAGTAAGAAAGACTCTGTGCAGATGCTGGCAGGGTTATGTAGCATGTGTCTGATCATCATTCCGTGCTTAGAGCTACATTGGAATGTATTGTAAGAGTCGGATAAAGAACCGTAAAAGAGTTCCTCAATATTTTCGGGATTATTTTTGTTCTAAAAGTACAAAAGCAGATGCCTGACACTATTTATTTTCATTAATAAATATGTGGACTGATCTGAAACACATTGCATTAAAAGGGAAGATGTCATTTCAGTGGTTTTAGATTAGGCTCGTAAACCTTTGTGCACTGAAATGAGAATACAGGACTGACTGTGAGAGTGAAACATTGATTTCTACTGTCAAAACAGAGCCGAACTGGAATATTGCTAATATCAGTAGTATTGATCCACAAATCTCGCTAAGGGCTTTCTGCTCCAGAAAGATTTTAATGCTTCCCTGCAACACCAGAAGAGGAGCTTGGCAGTATCTGTGCATCAGTGAGCATGCGGTGCAGCTGCATGCAGGGACGACTTTGCTTTCACACTAGGCCTTCTTAAAAAAGGATGCGTCACTAAAATGTAAACGTGCTTGTGCTGAAAATGGTCCAGTGATGCCTTATTTTAGAAATTTAAAACTTCCCCCCTTCCCAATACTACTATAACAGTACCCAGCAAGGCACAATACCAACAAATTGTTGCTAAATCCGCAGCGCTGTGATACCGTCTGTGATATACATGAGTTACGATTTCTATCAGCAGGGGTTTGAATAGGTATATAACAATAGATTTAAGAGTAATACAAAGTTATGAGCTTTTTGAGCCGTTCTTATTTCAGAATAATAATTAGGGCCTCTGCTGTATGGAGGTTTACATTGGATTTGGAAAACTTATTTTGTAGTGGAATCACTATTACATTACTGCCATTTTGCTGAAGGATTTGCTAGCTCTCAGGACACTAATATGCTCAGATAATTGCACAACCAGCAAGGAATTGAGAGAGTCTCTTCCACATCCAGCCATGTGCTGTGGAAGGGAGATTGAACTAGAAAAGTATCTTCATCTTTCACACAGAATTTGGAAATTTTCTGCCACACCTGAAAGTAGCATTTGCTGACCAGGGACCTGTCTGAAGGGCAGCTCCTACACAAGCATCACCTGGAAGCAGGTGGAGCAGATTTCCTCTCCAGACACTGTAGTGATTTTGTCAGCGGTTAGGGTATGTGCAGTTTCAAGTGTAGTTCCACCCTGGAAAATGTCTGTGTAGAGAATGTCTGTCTCTGTATCAGAGAGATGCCATATTTCTAAACCATCCTGCAAGCAGACAGGGAAGCAGCCCATAGCTTACTGCACTCCTACTTAATGCAGCGGTCAGCTGAATTCCAACCTGCCAGAATGTTACCACACCACTGAGGAGTAATGGATGGAGAGCCTGACCCCCAGCCACAGCAGGCGTAGGAAAAAACGGGCTTCTGCTGAGCAAGTAAGAAACCAGTGTGATTGTCATGCTGTGGCCGGCAAAAGGAGACCTTTAGCTGAGCATCATGTTACACAGACCAGCCTTGTGAGATGGTAAAATCCTATCTCACACCATGTCATGAGCCTGGTTCAGCAGAGCAAAAAACTGAGCACTCGCTTTCCAAGCACTTTGTGGGGTATTCCTATTTTTGAAAAAGCAAGATCTTTGCTAACAGCAAAATGGGTTACAGGGAAGGCCAAGCAGTCACACAGAGCTCTGTCTTTTTCATCATCACTTCCACATTGCTGTTTTCCAAGTGAGAGTAGAATTAAATTAAGGCATTCACATTAGTGAAATTCTTCCCTTAATTAAGGCAGTATTTTACCTGAGTTAAACAGGTTGACTTTAGCTACTCAAGAACAGAATACTTACCTGCCTTCTCTAGATAGCACTCTGGCTTAAGGTCGGTGTGCCTGGTTTACTCACAGGCGCTCTTGAAGCTGCACAGCTGCTGTGATCTGCACTGCAGGGGCTGCATGGTGCAGTGAAGATCACAAAGTGAAGGGCCAAGGGAAAAGGCATTGTGGCTGCGGCCCTCCACATCCCCACCGTCCTCCACCACCAGCAGCAGCCTCCTCAAGGCCTCCTCCTCTTCCCGTTTCAGAGTCCTGGGCACACAGCAGAGACAGCTCTACTTCAGGGATCTGCTCTGGTCCATTTTCTGGCACTAACAGTTTCTAGGCCAACCAACACAGCTGTTGCAACGATGGGCCAAGAGGTTGCTTGCAAAATGACCACCACTCTGCTCCAGGTTGTTGTCTGCTGGCCAAATATAGAGGAGAGTCACATACCCACATGCAGGCTGGCACTAGACCTCACTGCCTCATTGCTGCTGTGCACAGACCCCTGTAAGGAAGGCCTGGGCCAGCTGCCTGCCAGAGGTGCCCAGGCAGAAGGGGCATCAGTACCAGTAACTCTGGGAACATGGTGAGGTGGTTATGCTTTTTCTCGTCTTGTCCTCCCAGATGCCTCTCTCCCAGGATTTTGCACAGTGTCCCAGCAAGACGTGAACCAGAGCAAGTGCTGTATGCTCCAGGGAAAACAAAAAACATTCCTGGAAAGCCCACTCCAGTTGGTTATAGTCTGTGCCAGGATGGGGATATCTTTTTGGCTGCAGCAGTGAGCCATGAGGGACCTGCAGCCTCCTCTGCTGCCCTCCCCTCCAGTCTGGTCTCCCTCGGCGCTCCTGGGCAGACGGCGTGGTGTGGCTGTTGCTGTTCTGTGCAGTCTGGTTGCTGCTGGCACAAGTTTCCACACTGGCTGGGCTCCTCCTGTTGCTGCTCTCTGCCATTGCCCAAGTCGATCACCCTGCTCCTGCCTCCATCAGCATCTGCATCTTCTGACTGCCATCAGCAAGGTGCCCTACCAGAGGCTCTACCTTAGCACCCACTGCAGTCTTTGCTGGTGGAAGAACAGGACTTCTTGTGCACCCCACAAGTGTTTTTGCTAAGGGTAAGGTTTAATGTTTCCTTTCCTTTCCTTTCCTTTCCTTTCCTTTCCTTTCCTTTCCTTTCCTTTCCTTTCCTTTCCTTTCCTTTCCTTTCCTTTCCTTTCCTTTCCTTTCCTTTCCTTTCCTTTCCTTTCCTTTCCTTTCCTTTCCTTTCCTTTCCTTTCCTTTCCTTTCCTTTCCTTTCCTTTCCTTTCCTTTCCTTTCCTTTCCTTTCCTTTCCTTTCCTTTCCTTTCCTTTCCTTTCCTTTCCTTTCCTTTCCTTTCCTTTCCTTTCCTTTCCTTTCCTTTCCTTTCCTTTCCTTTCCTTTCCTTTCCTTTCCTTTCCTTTCCTTTCCTTTCCTTTCCTTTCCTTTCCTTTCCTTTCCTTTCCTTTCCTTTCCTTTCCTTTCCTTTCCTTTCCTTTCCTTTCCTTTCCTTTCCTTTCCTTTCCTTTCCTTTCCTTTCCTTTCCTTTCCTTTCCTTTCCTTTCCTTTCCTTTCCTTTCCTTTCCTTTCCTTTCCTTTCCTTTCCTTTCCTTTCCTTTCCTTTCCTTTCCTTTCCTTTCCTTTCCTTTCCTTTCCTTTCCTTTCCTTTCCTTTCCTTTCCTTTCCTTTCCTTTCCTTTCCTTTCCTTTCCTTTCCTTTCCTTTCCTTTCCTTTCCTTTCCTTTCCTTTCCTTTCCTTTCCTTTCCTTTCCTTTCCTTTCCTTTCCTTTCCTTTCCTTTCCTTTCCTTTCCTTTCCTTTCCTTTCCTTTCCTTTCCTTTCCTTTCCTTTCCTTTCCTTTCCTTTCCTTTCCTTTCCTTTCCTTTCCTTTCCTTTCCTTTCCTTTCCTTTCCTTTCCTTTCCTTTCCTTTCCTTTCCTTTCCTTTCCTTTCCTTTCCTTTCCTTTCCTTTCCTTTCCTTTCCTTTCCTTTCCTTTCCTTTCCTTTCCTTTCCTTTCCTTTCCTTTCCTTTCCTTTCCTTTCCTTTCCTTTCCTTTCCTTTCCTTTCCTTTCCTTTCCTTTCCTTTCCTTTCCTTTCCTTTCCTTTCCTTTCCTTTCCTTTCCTTTCCTTTCCTTTCCTTTCCTTTCCTTTCCTTTCCTTTCCTTTCCTTTCCTTTCCTTTCCTTTCCTTTCCTTTCCTTTCCTTTCCTTTCCTTTCCTTTCCTTTCCTTTCCTTTCCTTTCCTTTCCTTTCCTTTCCTTTCCTTTCCTTTCCTTTCCTTTCCTTTCCTTTCCTTTCCTTTCNGGATCACCCGCTTATCCCTCATGTGCCTTAGCATGTCATCTAGGAGCATCTGTTCCATGACCTTCCCAGGCACAGAGGTGAGGCTCACCGGCCTGTAGTTCCCTGGGTCCTCCTTCCTCCCTTTCTTGTAAATGGGAGTGATGTCTCCCTTTTTCCAGTCACTGGGGACTTCACCCGACAGCCACGACTTTTCAAATATCATGGAGAGCGGCTCGGCAACCCCATCAGCCGGCTCCTTCAGAACCATGGGATGCATGTCATCCGGCCCCATAGACTTGTACACATTCAGTCTCATGAGTCAGTCTCGGACTTCCTCTGCCCTTACAGCAGGGGGGGATTTACTCCCCCCTGTTCCCACCTAGAGATTTAGGGATGTGAGCTTTAGGGACATGAGAATTACAATAATCCTGGCTGCCAGTGAAGACCGAGGCAAAGACCAGTTCCTATCCATTAGGCTGCAGACAGGTTCACCTTCTCACTGTGCACACCCTAAGGGTTAAAACCAGCTCTGGGAGTGCCTCTGGAATAACTACACCTGTTTGTTTCCACGGAGGCCTGGCCTCTGTGCTGCAGAGCAGCAGCAAGCAACCCAAGCTCTGCACCTCCTCCCAGCTGCTGTGTCCAGGTGCCGCTCTGCTTGCTAATGCCGGGGAAGCCCTTTACCTCTGTTTTGAAATGGCTGATGTTGAATATTGCCATCAAAAATTGTAGCTAAGCGTGATGTACCTTTGACTTGCAGCAATTTCACGGTTGTGTGTCTCTTGCTGTAGTTCTGGAAGAATGTAGTTATTATTCTGCAAGTCTCATTGAAATTTGCACAGCCCAGTTCTGACAAATAGGCGTTTTTTAAATGCAAAACTGCATCATAAGGAAATTCTTGACTTGCTGTGTGTAACTAACACTCTGTAATCCCTTCTATGATCGTTCTCATTCTCTCCAAGGGGAGAGACTCCATGATATCAGGAATCCAGGCCAGCTCTGCTATGGTATACCAGCCCTGCCGGCTGATGTCTGCGTGCCTAGCTGTCACAGACAGAATCTGTACACCTCACTTGTGAGAGAGAAGCAGCAATATATTTATTAATACAAAATAGTGATTTAACAAAGATTAAATATGAATAAGACAGCAACTTAACAACATTTGAGGTGGCAGGGAACTGCTAGTTGTTTACTGCATAGATGATAGCTTTAAATGCACACTCTACCAGGGACCCTCCCATTGAGTCACGTGGCTCAGAGCGGACCCCCCTGCTTTCTAACCTTGAACCACAGAGGTAAGGAGCTGAGGCGCAGCTGGACCTGCTCCTAGACACAGACTTGGTCAGCAGTTTGTGTCTAAGGGATCGTATGTGCACAGTCAGTCCAACATATAATCTTAGCAAAGCTCCCAAAGCTTAACAAGGTCACATATCGAGGACTTGTATCGGCAAGGAGTCTCTTGAAGTAAGGAATCTCTGCAGCAGATGTAACCTCAAGAGGCATCCCTACTCAAGGAGAGATACTGCTGTGCAGCTGGCTGTCATACAGGAGAGCTCACAGGGCCCTCGGGCTGTTCACTGTTTATGGGGTAAGACAATTGACTTGTAGTCACGTTGGATATTGATTGCTGTTTTGAGCTAGATGTTTCCTCAAAAGCCTAGCTTAAACCAGACGGTACACAGTGCTGTGATTAGGTTGGTGGTGGCTTGGATAGTTCTCAGCTGTGGAGCAGGGTGCCACGTTCTCCATCAGATAGCCTGGGCCAGAAAGCAAACAGTATTGTGGTCACCGCCTGCCCAAAAAAGGTCAGTGATGGAAAGGTCAGGCTGGAAAAAGAAGAGCGAGCTGGGAGCACACCATCACACTAGCAAAGACTCTCCAGTTGGCTCATCAGGATGGTGAGCATGCTAATATTTGCCTAACAGCTTGTTTAATCCCATCCACTTTTTGTGCATCAGCCAATACATGATTGTTTTATACTTTTAAAATGTGTGTATGCTGCGTGCACTGTTCTTGCACCAACCAGAAGCAACAACTACAACCCATAGCATCTATGAGTAAGCAAACTAGCAGTGACAGCAAGTAGCACATTTTCTCTTGTTTCTCCTGCATCTTGTAGTGGCAGCACTGTTCTCTGCTTTTGCAAGTGTCTAATCCAATGACTGCAGCAGTGTGAGATGTTCTCTCACTTTCTCCTACTTTAGTCTACAAAGTGTGCATGTGTGGGAGTACATCATGCAAGCACTGCTTCACAAGAAGGCCTGACAAATTTTTAAAACACTTTTCTCTGATCTCACTCCAGGAATGACCCTGCTGCCCCCAATGGCAGCTTCAGAAGTTTTATGCCAACATACCAGTTTTTATAACTGATGTTGAAGGGTGAGGAAGAGTATTTCACTTTCAGAGAGTTGGTCTGAATGGAACTTCCCAGAATACAGCAAAGGCAGGGTAAATTATTTGAACTACATCGTTCTGTGTTACTCAATATCTCAAGTGAGATGAGATGGGTCCATCTCTTTCATTCTACACGTCTGCTTTAGAAAACAATGCTATTTCCTCTTTGGTTCCAACTCTATGAGTCTAACTACCCTTCAGTTGAGTCACAGAATTCCAGAGTGGCTGAGGTTGGCAGGGACCTCTGGGTCCATCTGCTCCAACGCCTGCTCCAGCAGGGACACCCAGGGCAGAGTGCCCAGGCCCATGTCCAGGAGGAGACTCCACAGCCTCTGGACAATCTGTGCCAGTGCTCCTGGTGCCCAGGACCCTCAGGCGCTGTTCTGCAGAGCTGCTTTCCAGCAGCTGGTTGCTCCTGCCCATGTGCGGGACTCTGCAGTTCCCCTTGTTGAGCTGTATGAGGTTGCTGTCAGCCCACCTCTCCAGCCTGTTGAGATCCCTCTGGATGGCTGCACGGCCCTCTGGTGAGTCAGCCACTCCTCCTGGTTTCATGTCATCCATGAATTTACAAAGGGTGCATTCTACCCCACTGTCCAGATCATTGATTAAAATGTTGAACAACATTGGATCTGGTATTGATGCCTGGGTTACACAGCTGGCTACAGGTCTCCGAGTTGATTTCTCACTATTGATTCACCTGCTCAAGCTGTCAACAAATCTCTCCTCCCTGGCCTCTTACGAAAAAACAACATTATTTTAAGCTGTTGCAGTAAAACTAGCACTTTTATAATGGACTCTTTACATGTAATCACATCTCAGTGGGATGTTTGATCTTCACCATGTCATTCTAGTGAAGCAGATACCCAAGATTTTGTGGAGGTCTAATGCCCACACAGCTACTGCTTAGCAACCAAGTTCTTCAGGAAAAAGCAAATCCTTTTCAGCTGGGGAATTGGTTGCTGTGATTGCCATCCAGGAAGGAGGAGGAGAGCTCAAATCATACGAAGTGAGTGGCTGTCAGTAAGTTCATCCCAAAGAAAATACCAATGGCTTTATTCTTCATACCATAATTTCTTAGTGTCTCTACCTAGTGCAGCTCAGTGCCAGCCACTGTCTTGCAGAGCGCCCTGGTGCTCTGGAAGCATGTAGTGGGCTCACTTCTTTCCTCTAGAAGGTTACTGCTTATAGTTCTGTGAGAGGAGTCCTGCTTTATTCATTTCTTCAGTGCAGTTAGCCTTAGTCCAGCTTGAGAAATGTTTCCCATGAACCTCATGGGTCTCAGTACATGCTTGGTGTGGTGGGCGTCTGTTCTGTCACCTTTAGAGCTACCCCAGGAGACTGCTTTTATGCTGCAGAATCTACTGATCTTCTTCCAGAGCTCTTGAATCTTGCAGAGAATCAGGTGAAGGGAAGGAGCTATTGCTAAGCCAGGCTAGGAGCAATGGCTATTTTCCAGTGAGTAATGGGCATACCCATCGGTGTCCGACACAGCCCTTCATAGCATGTTCCCTCTGCAGGTTCACTGGCAAAGAGGTGCTTGTCCTGAGTTACAAGAAGTGCCTGAAGATGGACTGAAGTTGGTTCTTTGCTCCTCTTCTGGACCGTAAAGAATATGTCCTCTCCCTCTTCCCCTCTTGTTACAACCTTCCAGGTCCTTCCCCGCCAAGAAAATATGGCACTATTTATGGAGCAGAAAAAGGAAAAAATGTCCTTCTCGGCTGCATTTCAAATGCTCTCTGTGTAAAAGCTGACTCAGTCTCTGATAGCTTACTACCTAACCTACCTCACACTCTCATTCTTTCTATCATTTTCATTACCTTCTAATAAATCCTTTCTGATGGGTGATTTATGTTGTTCGGCCACTTCTTAGGGTCCTTTCTGTAAATTTTAAGAGGTTCCTTCTATAAATATTAAGGCAGTTTTAACCAGCATTTTATATGGTCTCTGTGGCAACATTTCAGAGCTATTTTTAGGCCTACAGTCTTGAAGATTGGTGTGCAGAATTCATCATCACTTTGCTCCGGGAAGTTTTCTTGTCCAATAAGATTTTAAATCCTGCAACCTCTCTGACAAGCAATCTGGTACTTGATGTTCCTTGTGGCTCCAGATTTTTAACTTGTGCCAAATGTAAATGTTCCTTGCTATGATATAAGCAATGACCTTTCTCACAAATGACATGCAGAAATATCTGTTTCCTTCTAGTTTGCAAGTATTTTCTATATTACTGTGCTTCTGCTCAGTCTTTTCTTTGCAAATTCTGGTTTTTATTCTATTTTCTCAGAAGTCATATTTGCCATACCTCTGAACAGCCTCCTCTGCCTTCTCTAGATGCTCTTCATGCTCTCCAACTGGTCTACTTTTTATTTTTTCATGATATCTATTACCTAATACAAGAAATGGAGACCGTCTAGTATGGAGTCAAGAACAGTTCTTTTCCCTTAAGTCTTGCCTCTGTTTCTGTACTCCTATAAAATGCTATGTACTCCTACAAAATGTTTGTCTTTTTTGCAACTGCACAATGCTGCTCAACTTACGGTCGTGTAAAACCTACAGAGCCATTCCTGAAAGACCAATTTTTCCCATGCTACACATGTAACTTCATTCTTGCCCAAGTTCAGAGCACTTGCACTTGTTCTCGAGGACCTGCATGCTCTTCCTGTTGTCCAGGTGACTTTGGACTCTGATTCTGTCCTCCAACAGCCCTGTGCCACTCCTGACCTGGTGTCACTGGGTAAGCTCCTATTCCAGCATCCAAGCTACTGGAGTTGGTCTGGAACAGCAGTGGACTCACGACGACTCTCCACATCCTGCTTCTTACAGGAGTTCATGTTCCATCTAGGTAATTTTGAAATGAGAAAGGTGTATTTTCTGATTTTAAAATATATATATTTAACTAATATAAGAGTTCTTTGAGAATCCATTTTGCTGCTGTTTCTGGTCATCTGTTGTCCATAAGGGGGCAATATATGGCAAGAAGAACTGAGCCGCTGAGCTGCAGGAGGGGTTTTTGGGACCCAGATCATGTGGATCTTTGCTTTTTGCACTGAAATGTCTCCTCTTACCTTCGCTTGAGAAGAAACACAAAGGATCCCAACCCTGCAGTGCTATTGTTTTCAAAAACAGCATTCTTTTCAAGGGCCACTGAGAAGATAGTTTCATTTTGCACAAATATGGCCTCTGATCAGGATAGTTGTGCTGTATTTAGCTTTTGCTGTCCTGTAGAGGATGAAAAAAAAAATTGAAGAAAGCGAAGGGCAAAAACCCTTTCCTTTCCAATAACCCGCATCAAGAACCACTACAAAAATCCTGTTCAGCTGGAGCTATCGAATTTCAGTAAAAGGAGTTGATCAGAACTGGAAGAGATTACAGGAGGAGTATCCCCTTGGTGGTAGTAAAGGGGAAATCTAGATTAGCTGACTGGCCTCTCATCCACCTTTGCATTCTCACAACAGTGCTCTGTACAGAATTGGGAGAAGGGAAGGTAATTTTCCAGCTCCTACGTAATTTTGCCATTCCTGGACCAGCCTGAACCTTCACATAAGGTAAAGAAGCCTGGTGGCCAGGTCCTTCAATGCCCAGCAGCTGTTGTTAGCCTGGAGATGATGTTCTGGCCACAGCCTATTTCCTTTACTGTGCCACTGTCTCAAATTAGGACGCAGCCATGCAACTGCCAACAGCGCCTATGGCTTCTGCCTTTGTTGGGCATGGCTTGTGTGTTGCTTTTGGTAGAAAAGCAGAAGTGTGGTCCTACGCAAGAAAAGACACTGTGATAAGACACTGCACAAGGAAAGATTGTGCAGAGGAGGCCCCTGCAGTCTCACCTTCTTTTCTCTTAAGCACAGACTGACAGATGCGAGCAGTAAGTCAGAGCCCAAACAGGTCAGTCAGCTGAGGCCAGTGACAGTGAACTGGCGGCCAGGAGCTGCAGCTATTAAGCGAGTTTCTCAGACTCTTTGGTTAGCTCCAGCTGCTGCCATCTGAAACTGCGCTCTGAGCAAGTTGCGCTATTTCAGTGTTTTGGTGGTATGATAACATTTCTGAACAGGAGTAAAAAACACCTTTGCAATGCTAATTACTTTAGTCATTAGCTTCGACAGAGGCCAGCTTCGCAATATCGTTCAAACACCAGACCATCAGAGTCATTTGTGAGCATCTCTTTGGGAAAACAAATTTGCTTGCTGAAAGAGAGCATGACAGAGGAGTGGCCTTGCAGTAGCTCTGCCTTTCCATGGGTCTGGGGACCTTGGTGTGGGTCATAGCACGCATTTTCTAGACTTGGAATGGGCCATCCAGCAGCTGTCAGTTTTATGCCCCATGGATGTAGGGAGGTAAAAGAATGTTTTAGTCTCCACAGCAGTGTCCTTTCTTCTCTGTACAGCCTCAAACTCTTTTTCTTCTGTGCCTCACCTCCTTTCTAGGCAGCAGCAGCCACTACCAGTGGAGCTCAGACATTCTCTACATCACTTTTCTCTTATTGCACTCATCACTGAGTGGCCCCAGAACAGCAAATTTCAGTCAGGACAGGGGGCAGGCTCTGCACTGGCGGAAATTGAGCCATGTCGTGGTTTTAGTTGAGATAATTTTCTTCACAGTAGCTGGTATGGTGCTGTGTTTCAGGTTTTTGGTGGAAATAGTGGTGGTAACACCCCAAAGTTTCAGTTGTTGGAGAGCAACAGAGCCAAGGACATTTCACCTTCTTGTGCTGCCCTGCCAGTGAGGAGGCTGGGGCGGCACAAGGAGCTGGGGGGTAACATGGCTAGGACAGTTGACCTCAAGTAGCCAAAGGGATCACAGAATCACAGAATCACAGAATTGCATGGGTTGGAAGGGACCTTGAGAGATCATCGAGTCCAACCCCCCTGCCAGAGCAGGTTCCCTGCATCAGGTTGGATGTCCCGTGCTGTGTGGTGCCACGTGGCATGATAAAAGATGGAGGCAAGAAGGAGGTTGGGGGATGTTTGGAGTGATGCTGTTTGTCTTCCCAAGAAACCACTAGGCACGATGAGCCTTGCTTTCTTGGAAGTGGCTGAACATCTGTCTGCTGATGGGAAGCAGTGAATTAATGCCTTGCTTTGCTTTGCTTGAGCATGTGGCTTTTGCTTTACCTAGTACACAGCCTTTATCTCAGCCCACAGGTTCTTGTGCTTTTACCTTCCCAGTGCTCTCCCAGCCCACTGATGGCAGTGAGTGAGCGGTAGCGTTCTGCTGAGCAGCCTGCTGGGCCCAGCCACAGCCAGCCCTCAGGAAGAGATGGGGATTTGTGTCCTCCTGACCGAGCCTTCAGCCCCAATGAAACATCATGCAGTGGACTGCCCTCCTCAGGTGGCTTCACACCTGTCCCCACCTCCATGTGGGAATCCAGGCATCAGGCCTCAGCAGAGCTCGGCCTGGGGTTCAGTGAATGGCCCAACGTGCCGCCTCTGCTATGGCTGCAGCAAGCCACAGAAGACTGAGCATGGAAGGACTAATGTCTGAATGTGTATCATTAAATTCTGATCTGAGTGCGCACCGTCCCCTAAGTGGCCACATAACTCCTCACTTCAACAGACTGACTTTCAGGGTCAAACGCAGCTTTAAAACTAGTGCTAACAAGATTGAGAAACGGGAAGAGGGAGATGAAGTGATTTAAAATTCTAAAACTGAAAAGATTTTTCCCTCATGAATTTGATATGCACAACAGATGGTCCAAAACAAAACAAAACAAAAAAATTCAGACAGAAGAAAGGATGAGTCTATATCCTGCTGCACTGGGACCATGAGCAGCTGAGAGGATAATACAATTGATTATTCTGTTGAATGGAAATGTCCATCCTTTAGTAGTTCTGTCTGCAGAGAAAACAGCTTTGTTTTTTAATTCAGAGTTCCCTCTCTTTTTTTTTTTATCAGTAACCAGCATGACACAAATTGCAGCCCTCCTTGAACTACTCACATTACGTGGTACTGAAAAATATAGCCAGTTGGAAACCTCAGGTTGACTTCTCAGGGAACATCTTCATTAATAATCTGTCTGTGCAGGAGCTTGACAATTTCTCTGTAGTAATGTTTGTAACGGAATTGTTCCTCAAGTAAAGCAGCGAAGAAGGCAAATAGCAAAATCTCTTCTTCCCTTGACCCTGAAATATAATACATTCCATTCCCTCCAGACATTTTCTTAGCAGCATGATGTGCTTCTAAACAGCTGAATTGTTCTTCTCTAGAGCTGTCACTTCAAAGCTCCATTGTTGTTAACTAAAACTTAGCCTCCTAAACATAAAATCCATTGAAACCCATTGCATTTGACCTGTAAGAAATTATCAGCCTGCTTCAAGAAGCTAATATTTCTCTTTCCTGCTTTCTAACAAAGCAGAAATGATAGCTGATGTAGTTATTCCTTGAATTCTCTTCTAGACTTTTATTGAAGTCAGGGTACTACCTGCCTTGGTGGGCACCCCAAAATTTGTCAACAGCCAAAACCACTTTGTCCTCTTTTTGTTGTGTGCTTGTAGTCCTCTTAAAATGCTTTCTAATTGCCTGTGAATCATTTTGAAAGTGGAAGTCAAACAAGTGGTTCTCATGGTACATTTTTATTTCAAGTTATAGGGTTATTAGCAATTTGTGATTTCTTTCATCTCCTCCACTCTTCCGTGGCAGGCCTATGACACTGTACTTACAAGGAGACTTACTTCTAGATCTAACATAAAAAACTACTTTAGATTGAATCAGTTAAAAACTTAATATTTACCAGATGCCAAATGGAGAATATTTTGAGATATTTCCTCCTAAATAAAGGTCTGGCTCCTCCATCTTACAAATCAAAGGATGCTTCCTCAAAGCAAAGGTTTATACTCTGGCTTCTGTGTTTTGTTTCGCATTCTCCCTTCAATTTGTTTCACTTGGCATTACTGTAATTACAGGCCAGCCATGAACATGTGTTCAGCTGGGGCAAAGCACAGAGAGTGAAGCACGAGAGTCTTGTTGAACTTCAGGAAGAATTTTCATGAATGATCATCCTGGTGTCTGAGCTTTGGAACTCAGGGAATTGAGAAGGTTCTGCTTTTTCTTGCTGCTTCCGAACCACTTGGATGGATCACAGTCATTTTGAGGGGAACAAAAGAGAACAAGTTCATGTCAGTCACATGGGAAACAAGAGAAAGACCTCGCAGTTTCATCCAGAGATGCATCTGTCAGATTCAGACTGAAGGCATTAGAGAAACAGCTATACAGAAACTGTTCCCTCTCCTGCAGAATCAGTCCTCTAATCGCTTAAATCTCCTTTATGCCATAGTAAGACCTTGATGTTTATAGACTAGCTTCTGTTTTACCCTGCTGCCAAGAGCAGACGCTATATTCCCACATGTTCAGGCATCCGTTGTAGTGGGGACAGCAGGCAGTACAATGACATCAAACTATGAAAAAGAAATAGGAAGCGTCCTGTCAGCAAGAGCATTTCCCTGAAGGTAGAGAAATCTGGCTTTGCTGAAGAATAGCTTCTTCATGTTCTGTAATTTTCACCCTTTAGCTGTTTTGAGTACATGTATGAAAAGCCTTTGCACTGGAGATGAGATATTTGGAAACTGTACTTCAAAACATTATCACAAAATGTTTCTGTATACTGCGAACATTTCCAGCCTGCACTCATACTTGCTGCTGTTCCTGCTTTGTGATAGCTTCTGCATAAGTAAAGTCCATTTTTGTAACTAAAGAAAAATGACATTTGAATGTGAACGATATTTGCTGTTTTTTTAGAATATTTTGAATTCTGACCACCTGCTGCGTAGGACCCTCAAGTCTCCTAGCTAATAACTGTCTCTCCACTTGGACTAATTTTATCTATCACCACTTGAAACTTTTAATGGTTTCAGCCACCTACTGCCTTAACGTAACTGTTCCAGCCCCTCTCTACCACTTTGCCAGTTCATATATCTGAGGAATATAAATAGTTTTGTTTGGAAAATGGTCATTGGAGATGGAGGTGGAGAGACTGGAGTCATCTGAAAGTAAATAGATTGTTAATTCCCTTCTGAGCACTGAGCTGCTGATTCACCCCCAATCAGTTCCCACACAGCCCGGGCTGAGTCAGCCCAGAGGGTGTTGAATAGTCAAGAGCAAAGACGATTCAGAAGATAATGGCTCTGCAAAGACCAAAACAGCAAAATGATTCAGAGGGGGGAACTAAAAGAAGAAAAACATATACTGGAGAGAGGGGGAAAAAAAATCATAAGGGAAATAAAAAATAGAAAAGCAACCCCTGTGCTGCCATCCCTGTGTGGGAAACAAAGGTGTTCAGGGAGCTCAGAGAAGAAACAGAGGTAAATGAGAGGAAAGGAGTGGATGGAAGAGGAGAAAAGACATTTTTTTAAGAAAAAAAAACAGAAATAGTATCAGAGTGAAATTGTCAGGGGAGAACCAAAAAGGAAAGGGGATGTAGGGAGAAGATGGGCTCAGATCAGGGAAAACTTCCAGATGTCCCAGCCTAGCCACTGACTTCCTTACCACGTAAGCATGCACACAAAAGCTTGCAACCAAAAATGTTATACCATACATGTCCATAGGGAGGAAACAGCAGATGTGTGGCCCCACGGTCAAGGACTTTCCATCCTTTGTGGATCAGAGAATATGAGATAGCAAAAAAAACAACCAAGGTTCATATGAGAAACAGGCACTCCAGCAACACATTCACCCAGATTAAAATCAGGCTTCTCCCTCTGCATTTCCTGAAAGTTCAACAGGGAGTGTGAAGCTCCTGACTTAAATGCTCTGAATTAACCTATGGGAGCTTGCCACAGCCGTTGGCAGCTGTGTCCCTTCCCTCCCTCCTCACACTTTGTTCCTGTGGAACACAAGTGGCTGCTGCAGTGCTGTGCCTCCTGCAGCAGTGAGCTCGCGCCTTGCACGGAGCACGTCTCAAATGCACTCTGCCACAGTAACACTGCCTCAAATTTCCTTCTCCCTGAAGCTGTCAGTTTTAAAATAGTTTGCATAAATTTAATCTCTGCTGGTTTAAGAAGACCACAGAGGAGGCTTGTCAACAAGAAAACAGAAGGAGATTGTTAGTGAGAGAATATATTGACTTGCACCTGGCAGATTTAACATACAGCAGTGGTTAAGATGTAGGCACAAGTTAGTGCTGTTGATCCCAGAGCCTGAGGACAAGGACATAATGTCATGTCCCTGGGAATGTCACTATTGCCTGTGCAGAGCTTTATGGATAATGCAAGGCCCACTTGACTGAGATGCTGAAGCTAGAACTGTGTTTGCCCTCGGATACACGTGGGGTGAGTGGAGACAAGAGGTAACTGAGAGGATAATTCAGCTTCCAGCTGGGCTGGCTTGTCCTCTGCGCACTCCCCTCAGCCTCTTCAGTGAGCATAGAGCCAGCAGCACTTTCATTCCCAGCCTTACCTCCTCAGCCAGGTGATGAAAGGTAGGAGGGGATGAGCCTGAGTCGACACTGAAACAGATGTTCAAGTTAGGTTGCATAACTTCTTCCAAGAGAATACTAATCATTTACATGTGAACACAAATGGTAATTTCAAGCAATGGAGATGTTAACACCTGTATGAAAATTAATCTCACCTCATTCTTCTAGGGAGCTGAGATAGAATCAGCATCACACCTAGCCTCTAACACCCAAAAGCTTTCCAAAACTGATGGAAAATAAAATTACAAGTTCTGGAATATTGTTCATAATGTCACCCTCTCTGACAAAGGGTCAGACTTGTATGGTCATGCTTTACCGTCTGGCAAGCTGTTGAAGCTCCTTTGGTGAGGCTGTTTTGCTTTGTTTTTGCTGTGTATTCCCATTAGAGAAGGCAAACTCTGCTCTTCACACTTTGAGCTTTGAGACATCCTGGGCCTCCTCATGGCTGAGAAGCAATTTCCAGGGTCTCACACAAGCTCCTTAGGAAGTGTAATGGAGGAAGTTATTGTATCTCTGAGGCTCCAAAGTAGGCATCTAGCAAGGATGTTGTGACTGGTGGCGGGGGGAAATTATCTGCTTTCTGTGTCACCAGCACAGGCAGTGGGCACTGCATCTGCCCTCACACACATTTGTGTCTCTGCAGCATCCTGCTCTGTGGAGGGAGCTAGGTGCAGGAAGAAAGAACCATGCTCTTCTGGGGAGATCTTTGTGGTTACTCGTTGTCTGTGCAGAGTTTCATGTCCCATTTCATGGGACAGTCACACCAAAATGGTCCTCTGAAGAGAATTGTTTGGGATCCACTTTGTTCTGCAAAAACAGAGGATGCTGGTGATAGAGAAACAAAAGCCAAATAAATTTGAAGCAATGCATTAAAGATATGGCTGTGGTGAGGTCCTTCCACTGAAACACAGCCATTATCTGTGACATTTCTGGAGGGTAAGCACTGATACAAAGAGATGAAATTGCAACATTTGGCAGACACAGGGCTGCCATCAGCAGCTCCACAACTCCCATGTGGCATACGCTCCCAAGAACAGCCTGAAGAGCTTCCCCCACCCAACACCTCCTGCTAGGCCTGAGGAAGCCCACACCTACACATATTACTGTCCAGAAACTGCAGTGCCAAATGACTGCAGATCTGCAGCCAACTATTTTGGGGCTGGGAGGACATTTCTGGGGTGGGAGATGCCAGAGATGCATCACCATGAAGCACATACACCTGAGGTTTATTGACAGACTGAACCTGTAGCTGAGTTTGGGAGAGCATGGCATCCCGTGGTTGCTTCTAAACATAAACAACCTGTGCTAGTTCTACTGATGGAGGCAGTGAGCATGTTAACTGCAGGGAGTACTGTTGCTGTTCCAGCAGGGTTAGGGAGCTGTGGTGGAAGAGGTCTGCAGGTGTCAGACACATGGGCAAGGGTCCAGACACCAAGGTGCTATGGGATACGGGCACCTGTGTGCTTCAGGCAGTCAGTGTCCATGAGGAGCAGCACTGTGCTTGAGTGCCCGCAGGGGCTGCACAGCCCAGCCAGAGGGAAGTGCACGGTGAACTCGTGGTGCTGCATCTCCTGTTTTGCTGGGTAAGTGGAGAAAAGGCTGTCCACAGAGCTAAGGGGACAAGGAAGTTTCTTCCTCTCCTTCTTCTGAAATTAAGTGAGACAATAAAGAGTGCTTTCAGTGGTAGCACAGACGAAATTGCTTTTGATTTTAGACATCCTATTTTTACCTCTTTGTGAGAACACCAGCTAGGTCACCATTTCTCCAGGGGATACAGTAGTGGAGACAAATTCTCCCACCTCACAAATGTCAAGGTGAGGAAATAGAGCTGACACAAACGAGACACAGAGGAAGTGCAGGATGCAAGAGGTATTTTTTTTTTCCTCTAACAGATACTAACTTTCGCTAGCATAAGAAAAACATATTTAAAATGAGTTTTTTGGTTCAAAATGTGCTGTTGTGCTCACATGAGGATTTCTGGCAAGTTCAGGGCTTTTAAAGCAGTGAATTCACTGTAGTTCATTAATCTGGTACCATTTAGCAGGTCATTGATTGGAGCAATAAAGGACAGCACCAAGAAGCAAACACGGGCAGTAACAATCTCTAACACAACACATGCTACCTATTTTCACACAACTGCTATTGCACATAGTCCGGAACCTGCCAGAATTAATCACTTCAAGGAGAAGATGAAATCTTTTGGCTCTTCTTTTTTGGAAGAAAGCAGCAGTCTCCTGCTTCAGTCAGTCTTCACAAGGAAAAGATGCACAAAGGTGGAACTGCCCCCCCCAACTGGGGTCTGCTGGTGTGGTGGCATGGGGGCCCTCCAGGCCGTCATGCCGCCTATGTCAGGACTGACAGAAGGGCAGCAGACTGCTGCTTGTCTCCAAATCCAGACGGAGCTGACAGCACTTTGCAGGGTCCACTTGTCATGCCTCGCTGTGCTACAGGCCCTGGGCAGTCCTTGCTCAGCTTACATGGGCAGCTCCGAGCCACAGAGGCAGTGCAGGGGGCTCCAGGGCTGCCTGAGCACCTTTCCTCTCCCACCATGATGCTGGGCACTTTGCTATCCTGCCTAACTCTAGCACTAGGACCTGCAGCGATTTTCTTTGCTGGTCTGCCCACAAAACTGCTCTGCACTGACTTACTGTTAAATTACAACTTCGTAGTAGGGACAGGAACAGAAACGTGGGTATCTGCTCCTTTTGAGAATGCTACAATGGTACATGCTGGTTTGGGTTTTTTTCTTCTCTTCAGAGTGCCTTTGGTTCTACAGCTCTTAAACTGAATATGACATACATTATGTAATTTACATGCGCGAACATATGCCTAACTTCAGTGGACTGTTCCCCTTGGAGTTCAGTCTGTGCTTTAGTGAGTTGCTTAATCAGTGGCTGAAGGTTACTACAGACAAATTGATTCATTATATAAGAAGAATTACTAAAACCCTAGCACACTAATAAACTGCTAATTGGTTTCTGCCTATTTGCACTGATAGGATTTAAGACAAAAACAGTATATTTGCAAAACATTTTGGGACCCTTACTAAGCAGAAATGAGTGGACTTGCCTTAACTTATTTGTTTGACTGCAGAAATGATGTTTCCATTTACTGATGTTGTAATTAATTGTGTCCTGCTCAGGTGGAAAGCTTTTTCTGTCAGTTAATGCCTTAATGTGCTGAGAAAATCTTGCAAGTATGGTTTTTCAATAGCGGACTGTTTGGTGACATAGTTTTAGTCTGTGAATATGCTTGACAGATGTGGAGCTGGAATCTTACTGGGGTTTTCTTTTGGAAAAAAAAAAAAAGAAGAAGAAGCAGCAGCAGATTTTTGTTTATATTTTGCCCAGAAGGCAAAAAGATTTTGTCTGCTAAAAGCATTCACTTTCTGATCAAAATAGGCTGCCTCAAGAGAAGGCAGGAATGCAGATACCATATGCAACTCGAGAAGCTTGTGTCTCAACATGAGGAGGAGATCCCAAGGAGACTTGGAGGTGAGGGAGGCAGGTGAGAACCCGGCTGGAAAAAAATTTAAAAAAGAGTGAAACAGGAAATGAAGGCACAATCAAGTTCATAAATTAATGCGTTGAGAAAACTCCTTGTCTATTAGCAGCCTTCATCTGGAAGAGGCCAACCTCAAACCTGTAGTCTCAGAACCTCTGACTTGGAATTTGTTTTAATTCTGTTGTTCTGATGAAATCCCATATGTAGAGAGGTTGTCTTATGATCTAATGTAATGCTTTACATACCTCTGGAAATCACATGATAGGCTTTTAGGAATTTGAATCCACTATATGCAAGATGTTTTCTCATCTGGAAACTTCACTGGAGGTGAGAAAGTCAGATTCCCTCTTTCTACCACATATCAATATATCAGTATGCTGGATGCCTGAGTCTAGGCACTTGTGTTACCTAACACCACATTGGGGTTAAGAAGTCAGCCAGATCACTATAGGTATTTGAAGGGAGGAATATTTTCCCTTAGTTTCTGAAGCGTGTTAAAGACATGGAACATTGGGCATTCAGAAGGGCAGAAAAGCAATGGGAGCTGAGCTAAGCCCCTGTGTGAGAACAACGGATGCTCTGGGAAAGATCAAACCCTGACATGAGCAACACTGTGTTTAAAAAACTTCAGTACAGCTCCTCTGTCTTGAGCACCTTCAGGCAACACCATCAGACTGCTTGCATCTGCAGCTAGACAGACATCAGCATTTGAATAACCTTCTTTTTTGGGATGCTGAGCACTCTCCAAACTGTGCATTCTGAATTGCAGCACACCAGTTACACAGTACATCATTGTTGGAAGTTGAGGGGATGATGACTCAAGTTACACAGTGAAGGACCAAACCTCTCCCTCCTTTGAATTGGTGAAGGATACTGAGGACCCTTTAGAAGAAAGACTTATTTCAGAAAGGTGCTATTCTGGATAAAGAGGCTTGATTTTGATTTAAAAATAAATAAAGTGAATGTTATCCATTGTACTTATTTATTTGTTTCACTTTTTTTTCTATTTCAATGTTGCCCAAAATGGACATTTTTTAACACCCTGCATTCTTCAGCGAATTGAGAAAATGTCCTAACTGAAATGCCTCTCAAGAGAAGATAGTCGAGGTTGGTGCTATTTTTAGCCAAGAATACTGCTTAATGGAGCAGTGCTAAAGGGGAGCACCAGCCACTCACGGCATTTGCTTGTCTCCCATCCCTCTGGTGTTGCTGGTCCTGGAAGATCTTGCTCTCTGCTTCTCAGATGCCAGATCTCCAGCATGCCTCAACTCTGAGACAGGCACAAAAGCTGCCAGTGGCAGCTCTCACTTTATCTTCCAGCACTGTCTGTGAGTGCTGGGTCACTGTGCTGAAGATGAACAGGAGGAAAGTCCTCATCCCCTGTCAGCTGGGGATCCCTCACAGGTTCACTATTGCTGAGAGAACCATATGCCAGTCGGTGGAGCCAGGTGCCACTCACAGGCTGTCCCTCCTGTGCTAGTGGCAGAGACTACATGCACTGCCACCTTTCCGCACTGTTTTTCCTTTCCAGTGGGAGTGAGGATGTTTGGCGTAGGAAGCACTGTGAAGAATCTGCGTGGCTTTGGAACAGTTCCCTCTTGCAGCAATTTAACACCCAGTTCCAGCTCTCCCACCGAGATGAGCCAGCTACTCCACGTAGCCTGGATTGGGTTCTAATCCTGCCACATCATCAGTCTAAGTGGGGAGAAAACAACATTTATTGGATCAGCTAAGCTTTCAATTGAAATAGATGGAATGCTAGAACATTACAAATGCTTAAGCAGTAAAGTGAGGACAGGATAATAACGAATGGTTTTAGAAACCAGCACTGAGACAGAAAAGGACCTCTTAAAGAAACCCAAGAGCACAATACATCATATCTACCAGTGAGAAAAATAAGCTCTAGGAAAAGCAACCATTTTATTACAATGATAAAAGCAACTGTTAGAGTGATTGTCTGCAGACTCCAGCATCAAAATTAGACTAAATCATTTCTTTTCCAAGGACTGTGAAAGAGTGGTTTTCTCAACAAGAATAATATGTTTACCAAGTATTTTCTTGTGCTGTTCATTACAGAACCATTGCAAAAAAGGGCACTGATTTTTTTTCTTGGAAGCCAGCACTTGCCAAAGTAACACCTGAGGCTTCCCATGAGCCATCAATTAGGAGGTCTGTACATTAGCAGAGAAATCCGATGCTAATAGTCTGATAATACTCCTGGGCTTGTAGAAATCTACAAAGCATTTCCTCTTCACATGTGTTCCCAAGTGACTGACCTTCATAATATACATTACAGGTTGCTGAGAGCTAGGAATTCGTGCTGGGAACTAAAACTGGATCCTCCGTAGCAGCATGGGGATGCAGCAGATTCAAACAGCTGTCTCATTATAGTTCATGGGATTGTAATAGCCAGATGATACTCTTCAAAGGAAAGTGCTTAAATAACTGGTTCTGTAGAACACTGAATAGCCCCTGCCCAGCAAAGCAGTCTTTGAAGTCTAGACATAAATAATCTGGATGGCTAAACTATACCTGATATGACTGGATAATCATTTGCATGTGCATAGCAGCTTAATGTGTGGGCAGCTTTAACTTTCGGAGAGCGGTTTGGATGAAACAGAGCTTCTGTACTACGTATCAAGTGGTAAATAGAACAGCAGTAAGGACAGAGGAGCAAATGTGCTTGAATCCCACCAGCTCCCACCATGACCACCCAGGAAGACACATCAGAGGCTCCATAGGGAGTGAACAAAGAGAGGATGCCTGGCAAAGAAGTAGGAGTGTCATAGTAAGTGTGTTTAGCACAAAGCAGTTAATCTGATTAGTTGTGAGTACTCCGCTTTAGCTAAATCCTCATACTGCTGTTGCATTGAAAAGGACTTCTCCAAGCTCCTTGCTAAAACCCAGAACTGTGAATCTTTTTGCCCCTGTAGTTCGACAAAACTTTGCAAACAATAGGGCTCCTCTGAATATGAACCTCTCTCTTCACACCTGGAGCAGGGGCAGCTTCCTCATTTCTGCTTTTGCAAAAATGCATCCCCTTTGTGAGCTCTGGGTTGCTTTTGCTTGTTTTTTGGAAGAAAGATCCTCTTTTGCTGCAAACCTCTTTGTGCCTTAGATACTGCTGTGAATTATCATTGCTCTGTCACATACACCTAAGCCAAGCAAAAGCAGTAGAGCAATGGGATCATGCAGACTCTGCTTAGTCAGCATGAAGCAATGGCTCAGTTCTTTTAGATAGCAGCCATCTGCTTCATCCAAGCATCCAAGCTTTTGTCTTTAACTCAATTTACCTATTCATGATATTCTGACAATAATTTAAGAGGAAAATAGACTTTCAGTTCCCTTTTCCAGCAGCCACATCACCTGAATCACCTTTTGCTTCTGCCACCAGCCAAAAAAAACCAAAATGTTCAAACTGATCAACAGCTCTTCGCCTGATCTCCTCCTCTGTCACGGCCAGCAGGTAGTGTGTTCTGCTGGAAGTTATCTGCTGGGCGAAAACAAGCAGGAAAGAGAACCTGAAAACTAAAAGTTCCTGCAAATCTTCGTATCTCAGGAAGTGCATGAGCCCAGACTCACAATAACTAGAATATGTATTAGAATTCAACATGCCTAAAAGCATTAAGATCAGCATATTTTATTTGTCACCCTTTTAGGACAGACATAAATGTGTTTAATATCTACATTTCAATATTTTACTTCCAGTTTTTGAGGGCATGTTGGCCAAACCTTTTCCTTTAGGAATGCATCCTAACTCAAGCTCTTTGCCATCTCTTAATTTGTTCCCTACAAGAATATTCTCTGCTCCCAATTATCAACTGGCTGCTAGCTGGGTTTCCTACCTGTGCCCTTTGCTCCTTACCAATCAGAGTTCCACCTGGTTATATACCTGAAAAATTTTGTGCTCTGCCAGCTCACAGAGAAGGTACAAAACATAGGAGAAAACAGTGACCTGGCTTTACAAGACAACAGAGAGAGAAGATGAGAAGATACTGTAAAAATCTAGGCAAAGAGAAAGAGAGAGAGTTATTCTGAGCCCAAAAGATAGATCAATTTTGTCTTCAATAGCAACTGGTCTCAATTTTCATTCAAGTAGTTTGAATTGATACTACAGAGAAAGCAAAGTGGAAGGACTGAAAAGCTGGAACTTCTTGGTACTTTGGGCTTTTAAGGTCTGCAGAGGATATCAGAAAGATAAGGGAAAAGACACACGCTGGAATTTTGCAGTTAATACGTTCTACAATCAGTTTTTGTACTAGACCTGAGAAAAGGCCAGAGTGGTGAAGAGAGTCTATGTATCAAGAATATGCAGGAATTCCCCAGGAGCTGAAATTTAACTGCGGAAGTCTGGCAGCAAATAAAGTATGTCCCAGAAATGACTGTGCTATGAAGAGCACCAGCGAGAATTCCAGATACTATAAGATGCTAGAAAAAAATATCTATCACCTTTTAGGCTTAAAGCAACAGAAGCTGCAATTTTAAATCTGGTTATCCTTTCAGATCCCTAGGCTTTACTGATAGAGACCTAGTAGAAAAGTTGGGAGGATACCAAGATTGTGGTCTGGAACTCTGCTGTGGAGCTTAGCCATAGTATGTCCTACTTCTTGGTAATAACTGCAGATGTCTGATATCCACAATGGGATTTTATTGCAAAGTATGGGTGCAGTTAATTCAGTTCTGTTTGTTCCAGTTGTCATGAATCTTTATCTTGTGGGTGACAGAATATCTGCTGTTTTTAATACAACTACTAGAAATTCAGTTCCTGCCATAGCACATAAATATCATTGCATTGAAACAGTTTTAACCCAAATGCTATTCTGAGTTGCGAAGATGAGAACTGACACTGGTAGCAATAAGTAAACTCACAGCATCCCAAGGAAAGGACACTGAGTACTTTGCATGTGTGGAGTTGTTTCCACAACTCTTGAGCAAGACAGTTGGAAAGGTTGTCTGAACACCATTCTGAGAGTTTCTCTGAGTCAGGACTTCAACCCTCAGCAAAGGTCTAATTTGGAAGAACATGAACAAAGAAAGAGTTTCTAGAGATAGACATACCATATGGACCTGCAGCCAAAACAAACAAAACACAGAACAACAAAACAATAACAACAGCAACAAAAAGCTAAGGGGTCTGGTGAAGAGCAAGGGTCTTAGTCAGATTAGGTGTTGACGTTCATGGGTTGCATGACATTCTGTGACAAGAGTGAGGGCACAGAGCCTGGAGACTGACCTCCATGCTCCCTGCCTTATTGTCTGCACTTGTACAACATCTGCCCCAAACAGAGCTCTCCCCATGATTCAGGCATTTAAGTACCCTCAGCAAGCCAAGTAGTAGTTGTTTCTTTGAGTGGCTCCTTCCAAAATTTGTGAAGACAGTGAGCAGTCTTTAATAGGAACTGCTAATTAAAATAGTATCTTGGTTCTCACAAACCATCAACTTCACTCATCATTCAGATTATATCACACAGTTCAAGAGGACTTTTATCTTTTTTCTCTTTAAACTATCAAATTCTGAAGTGTCTCACCAAAGCCTATGAAACTATTCTCAAAATTTTCCCTGCTCTATGCCTGTAACCCTGTTGCTGAGCTACATTTGTGTTTACACCCAGGTGAAGACTCACTCTGTTTCAGTTAGACCGTGTGATTCTGGGAAGACACCAGGGTTTTTTATCCTACAGAACTTTTCACAGGTTTCAGATGTATTCCTCTTCCAAACTGGGATGAAACTAAGATCTTGTGGCATGAAAAAATGATTGTCTCTTGTACTCAGATACACCCAGATTGTCTCTTGTACCAACAGTTCATGAGTTCAACCATATCTCAGAATTTCCAGTCCTTAGGACTCCGATACTTAACTATTCACAGAAATTCAAATAGAAATTCAAACAGAAGAAACGATGATTGGTAGATCAAGAGGAGTGAACTGTTGGATTTGTCAGAGCTCTCATGAGACAAAGATTTTGGACCAGATGAGCCCCAGTCTTTGCCAGTTGATGCTGTCCAGTGACATACAGTTATAAGAACAAGAGGCTGCTGAATTCTCATCTTCCAGCTCCTATGGAAGAATTCAGATCAGCAACCTGCTGTCTAACCTGCTGCTGAAGTGTGCAGGTTTTGAGAGAAAATGTTTCTTCAGAAAATTCCTCCTCAGTTCTCATACTGCAAGCTCAGCTGTGTTTCAGCTTCCCTAGGGACAGCCGTTGAACACAGTTGCCTTGTACTTTTTGTTTATCCAGGTTTTCATCAGAATTTTCTTAAGTCTGAGTAGGTCACAATCTGCTGTCTGGCTGTTACAAATGACCCCGCCTAAATCTTTGTAGATTTGGTGAGTCTCGGTGTCACATGCTTTAAGCAGAGCTACCTATGGCAGGATATGGATTTGACACTAAGATTGTCAGTGTGCTGTTCTGATATTTTCCACCCATAGTTACTGAACTGGGCATGTAATGCTGCCTAATACAAAGTACTTGTGAGCAAGAGGGAATCTCTGGATTGTTTATTTTTTCTTTTAGTATGGACATGCATTACTCACTGTAGCAACCCCTTTACTGGTAGTTTAGAAGAAAGTAATACAAGACAAGCACAGCTTCTTGGATCTAAGCAGTAACTTTGCTGTACTTCCTATCTGCTCAGTCTATAGAGCGTTTGTGGCCTGTTCTGGCAGTGATGATACTGAGAAAGTACACTTGCTTAGCAAGCTGTATTTTCTCTGACTACCCTTTGCCTGAGCCTTGACACCCAACAGCCAGCCAAACAGTTTGCTTCAGGCATCCACTCTTCTCTGGATAACATGTATTGCACCCATCAACAACAACCTGCTGACACCTTCTGCAATGGCTTTGAGGTTGGAAATTACATCAAAGACAGCTTGCAGAATGTGGTCAGGAGATATCCTCACAGGCATTTCTGGGTTCTCTTTCAAGAAACTATCCTGCAATTAGGATAGTTGTGATATTCTTCCATATGTGTGCCAGATGGGGGACTTCACCAGTCCTGACATACTTTTAGTGGTGACATTTCAGGTTAGTCCAAATTTAGGGTCTGCTCTTACCTTTATATATCGACCATACGCTCCAAGAATTGCAGCTAGCTTTTCTGGTTGATGTGTATTTCTTTCATGTAATTCTAGTCCTGCAGCTTCAACTGTCTTTTAACTATGTGTTATAGATGTGGTGGCTTCCCCTACCTAAATATCATATATGCAGAGTTTCAGACCCTTCTTGGCTTGGAGAATTGCGCTTAATTTCCTCTGAAGTGTTTCTGAAGCCCGTGTGAGACACAGTAGAAGGCTGTACACAGTATTTATTTTCTGGATTCTCCTGTCACACTTAGGCAGAATTTCCCTAAAGCTATCATCATTCACAGCAACATTGATACTATACACCACTGAGATTCATACTGAATGGGCAACAGTAAGCCTCAATTCTGCTTTACTAGTCCTATTTATATCTGTACAGACTTCAAGCAGGCCAAGAATGCTTCTTCCTTTTGTAGCTGTCAGGGGTTTTATATCATCTTTGGTGAATTATCTGCCCCTTCAGATACTGAGGAAAGTGATCTTGAGCCATTCCAGCCATAAGCTAAGGTTCTTCACTGGGAAGGTTTCCAAGTTTACTCTTCAAATCCAACAGGCATAAGCTTTCATTGAACATAAAAAGAGTATGGTAGTTACTGAGCTGTAGAGGCCACCTCTCAAAACAAGCTCTGAAATTAAGTAATGATTTCAGGAATGGGGCACTGCTCTTCTTTGCTAGGGACCTACTTTTCCTGCTTTGATTTACTTCTTCTTCCATTGAAACGGTTCTCATTTCTGTGGTGATCTGGCAGACCTCACCTTTCTTGAGCTGTTCTTTGTCAGAATTGCCACTTCCCTGCTCACAGATTCAGAGCACTTCCTCTGCATGCGTCTCAGCGCTAAGCAAGTCAGATCCCAGTCACCTCCTCTCCTTACGGATACTTGCTTTCTTCAGACTACCTGCCCTACTGTCAGCAGAGACATTTCTGTTCATTTCTGTGAACTACAGCACTTTTCCCATTTCACTATAAGCATTTTCCCTGTGCCTTTGTACCTCCAAGCTAGGAATGAGGTATATCAAGTGTAAAGCTTGATTTTTGGCATGTTATTTATTCTCTCTTCATTCAGTAGCTGTTTCCATTAACTATGGGAACACAGCTCCATGCTGTTGAACCTTTTCTCTGTTATTGCAGTAATCTATCCCATCCTGTCCCCTCTCCCACCTCTCCACACTGTGAGGTTGACTTTCCCCCCTAGCTATTTGTGTTGGCGCCTCAGGCAATGGCATTTCAGCCTCAGCATTCTTTCCAGGTCAGGAACAGCAGGGAGTTTTTCTTCTGACTGCTTCTGGTAATTTTGTGCAAGGTGAAAAGAGAAGAGCGTGTGCTCTGAGCTCCCAAACCAGCATTGATTTAGAAGTTTGGAGTTACGGGTTTAGACAGCCATTTGACTAATGACATTTTGAAAGTGAAAACGTGAAAATATGATTCTTTCTTCCTTTTTTTTTTTTTAACCCACCTTCTGTCATTCCTCTCAGGCAACAGACAATCAAAAGGTCTCACAGGTGGCTGGCTCCCATGGTTTTCCGGATACAATAGATAGCCAATTATTATTTTTGAGATCTGCTGGTGAAATGCTGGTGAGAAAGATAGCTACCTCTTAGTGAAACATAAGGGGTGGTGTCCCTTTAGCTGAGGTTCCCAGCTGTAGATCAAAGTGTTTATTACTGCATGTGTAGGATAGTAGTGTAACAAGACTAAGCATATGACCCTGTGAAAAGGGAGTGAGATTTTATTCTGTAAATTTCTAAGTTGCTAAGTTCTACCCGCTGACACTCTCACACTTACATAATCCGAAGCAGCAAGACACATAGGCAAGTTTCCTGACTATTTTGCTTCCCAGTTTTGTATATCTATGCAACTGCAGCCTGTTGTCTTATTGGGAAAGCTGGAAGATCAATGGCACACGTGCCAGGCAGTACTTTTGTTGTATTCCTCCTGGTACCAGAGCATGGGTCTTCTGCTGATGAGTCACCTGCACTGCTATGGCTTTATCTGAGCATGGGCCCTCTGGTATTGGTGTAAGCAGCACATTCCACTGCGTTTTCCAGCTTTATTGCTTACAGTCATGTCCTCAGTTATGGATACAGGCCACTCTTTTAACCTTTGCTCTGTTGCTTCTTTTCATGCTTTCGCAAGCATGTTTGCATTAACACTTCATCTCAGAACTGTAGTATTTCTGTTACAAATCTCTGCACCTGTCAGTAGGTATCGGGATAGCTTGAGGGTGGCAATTTTCAAAAGCAACCATATGGTAGGCTTTCTCGCTAACTAGATGTAGAGCCATGTCACACACTAATGCTAATACAGCCCTCTTCTGGATATTTCAGTGGTATCTGTTTTCACAAAATACTGAGTAGCGTTTATATTCTTTGAGAAACCATACACTCCTGTTATTTGTAGAAAGTGCTAGGTCTGGAGGAGGATGGTGTCTTCTGAAAAGTTGTCAAAAATTAGTTTGGAGGAGTGAGCCAGTAGGAAGCCACTTTGGTCTTGTCCGTCCTCTTCCTGTGAAAATCCAGAACCGGCTTCTCTGCTGGGGCTTGAGCCAGGATAGGAAGCAGACATGGCTGCTTTTGAGATGCGACCTCCCTGGGTTGAGACCAACAAAACTCATTTCACACACATAAGCCACCAGTCCCTAGAGGGACAGGCATGCTGAAACTTATGATGTCTCCAGCTCAACAGAAGAATGCAATCATTTTCAGCAAACAGAAATCCTGGAGTACTACAATGAGTGGTAATACTTTCAATCTGTTAGCAGATATTTCTTCATTCCTTAAGAAGATCCCTGTTTTTGATCTCCCGCCTTAAGGTTTTGGGAATTGTCACTGGGCCTCTCTTTATCTGAAGGCTGTTCCTTTTCTGCTGGTCTGTGTGTAAAAGCACATTGAGCTCAGGAGATCTCGTCTATAAGCTGCCAAGCTTCCAGAGAGTGTCATGATGAAGTCGGTGTGAGATGTATGCTCTAAAGACCTTACATGAAAGATACCTGTTTTCTTTTATTATGGATAAAGGTTATAGAAGTACTCTGATACTAAGTGTAGTTTAAGTAAATCAATTACATGCAAAAAGTTTCTAAAAATGTAGTTATTTTATGGTTTTATACAAAAGCATATTATCTTTATTAGCTTTAAAAACAAAATTAGAATAATCTGCAGGATTTTGCAGTAATTCATTTAATTTCCTGTTTTCTATGCTTTGACTTCTGTAGTATGATTGTTAAGAGAGGGAAAAAGCATCAACTGCTTTTCTTTGAAGATGGTACCGGAAACTCAGGAAACTTAAATTTCAAAGGTTTGCCAGTTCATAAGTGGAATCTATTTTACTCACTCCATCTACGTTCCAAATAGTGAGCTGACTCTCAACAAAGCCATGGTGACCAGCAGCCCCAACCTGTTTTTTTGGGTTTTTCTGTTTGCTTGTTTGTTTTTTAAAGGAAGAAATAATGTTCTTTCCATATGTTGAGGGCCAGGAAAAAAGCAATATTTAAGACAGTTGATGGTTGTATAACAGCGTCAGAAAATAGGCACCTGCCACCTTCTGTGCATCAAAACAGTTGAGGTTTAACCCCTTCCCCAGCTCATCACTTGCTCCCAGTCCTACTTCCACCACTAAAGATCAAGTCTCCGCTGGTGAGTGTTTCTCCATCAAAGCATTGCAGATGTTTTCCTTCCCTCACCCCAAATCTAGAGCCAGAAACCTTAACTGAAGGGAAGCACAAGTATGTTGTTAGGGAGCAGTGAAGCCATCATGTCAGGTTTTCCCACTGAAATATAGGAAAGGGGTTTAGCTCTCAGTCTAGAGACATTCAGCAGCTCTGCTCTGTCCATGAGGAGTCCTTGGGACTGTATAGACTGTAGTCTCGCCCCTGTTACTGGACTCCAGATAACATGCCTTCCTCTGGCTTCTAGAACGTCTCAAAAAGGAGGCAACGTAAATTCAGCAACACAAATGGGCCATAAATTAATCCTGATGGGAACATTCATATTGATTCCCCTTACAGGCTGGATGCACTAGAGAGAAGGCTTTATTTCTGCATTATCTGCTCCCAGGGTCTCATAACACTCACAATTTTGTGATCCAGGGTTAGGAGGCAAGAGAATGAGCACAATTTCACTAACGTGATTCAGCTCCCCTCTGTCTGCAGAATAGTTTCAGCAACCACCCTCTCTTAAGTAAAGTAAACCTTTCAGGAGTTAAGTCAGAAATTACCCAATATTATCACCACTTGGGATGCCAAGGAAAGACCTAGCTGCTCTTTTCAACAAATGCCAAACTCCTGACTTGATAGGGTGTTTGTGCATATTTAGCAGAACATGTATCCTCCTAGTGTGGCCATATCTAACTGTTACAGTAACAGAAGGTTACTGAAGACAAGGAAGTTGTTGAAGTTTTGTGAAGAAGTGCTGACCTTGCCAATTTTATACAAAAAGGAACAAAGACTGGTTTGTGGTGACCGAAGGGAGGCAGCAGATAGTAATCATGACAACAAGGTAAAATTACATTGTGATGAAGATGATCATAGTGAAGAAGCGACCACCAAGAGACCCCCAGAGCTGCCCCACGCAACGTCAACACATGCATGGGAGGACATCAGTATGTATTCATTAGTTCCCAGAATAGTCTTGCATATGTATAGAATTCTGGGAAATGGAGTGTTGATGCATATTTTTGTATGTAGATAAGGGAGTGTGTTCTGTAGGGCAGGTTGAGAATCTGGTGCTGTGGTGACATCCGGTACTCTTGACGTCAAAATAAACACTGCCTGCTTTCTAATTACCAAATTGGTGTTGGAAGGTTCATTTCCCAATTCCGGTGACAGACTCAAAACTCGCACTTTCAGCGTGGGCTTTGTCTTTCCTCCTGGGGAAGAAAAGCAGCCAAGGAAGAGGAACTCTCCTCAGAGCACAGCTTTTATCTAACCTCAAAGGAGAAAGCTTCTGAGAATAAAGGATTAATGAGCTCATTAGCAAACAAGTTACATGTAGCTAAAGACAATAGCAATATCTGATTTCAGACACGGAAACCATTTGATTCCTCTCTTATTTGTAGGCCAGATCCCTTGAGCTGTCTACCACTATACAAGGCCCCCGGGACTTCCAAGTCCAAGCTGTAATTGTATGGCTGAAACATAGGTTTAGTACGTGCACATGAACTATAATTTCAAGAAAGATGCAAGAAAGATGCTGGGCCAGGTAAGATACAAATGTCTCAGTACTGAAAACCCAAAAGAGAAGCTGTGATCATCCAGAGATTTTCTAAAACTCAGGTTAGAGAAGGGTCCTGAGTTCATTTCCGCTTTTGTTGGAGCTGACCAGCTGGAAAACCACTCCCCTCAATTTTATGGTTTCCACAGTGGTGGGACCACCACAGCAATGCAAAGAGGCCCCACAAATTAAATATTCTCACTATTAAGAACATAGAATCGTACTTCTGACCGAGTTCGTCACACTTCAGCATCTGGCCATTGAATCTGATTATAGCATTTTCTGCCAGCATGATGAAACTTAACATCCTATTTCCATGACCTTGCAAGTACTTTTAGGCTGTTATCAATGAGCATTCAAGCCACTTGTTTTTGCTAAATTGCACAGATTGAGTTCCCACAATCCCTTACTAGAAAGCATTTTCTGATCTGTTAATAACTTGCTAACTCTACTATGACAGCCTCTGGTTCACCAGCATCTTTCTTGAACCAGGGGCATCAGGAAATAGCTGAGCATTCCAGGCTTTGCACTGATGTCAGACAGACATGTGGCAACTTCCTTGCAACCGGATGCAGAAGCATTTTCATGTTTTACTTTAGCCTTGGTGGGTCCCATGTCCCACAGAGTGTTCACGGCCACCCAAGTATCTGTCGGACCCCGCATCCTTCCTAGAACTGCTGGGATGAGCTCCCTTGTTCTGCAAGCCTACACCCTATGTTGCATTCTTCAGCTAATGATTTGCCATTTATCTGCATTCTAATGTACTCTGCTTACCCTACACAATTAGCCTGTCTAGGTTCCACATGGTTGTATAGTTATTTTGCACTCTTTCCATTTGGGGATATTTTTTGCCATCTGTGCTGCTAACAGGCAATGTGATAAAATATAAAAAGAGTATCATTTATTCAGTCCAGGAACAGTAGTGAGAGTGACTACTCTTCAGCTCCCTCCTTTCCTCCTTTCTTTTGCCATCTCTTGTAGCTGCCATTTTGGCTGAACATAAGGACTATTACAAAAGAGGACAGAGCATAGCAATGCAAAGTGAGAAAACAGTACTCTGGTTTGCATTGACTGTGGACACAAGCACGTGGGATCTGCTCCAGACCCTCTTCCCTGCACTCACCTCTGTGAAGGCCATGAGGGAGTCTACAGATGGGCACCAGGATGGTGGCATTAGCCAACAGCAGCATTTGAGTTTCAGCATTTCCTGTGTTCCACACAGGAATACTTGAGCTCATTTTAAGCTCTCTAACAGATTATCCCCAGCAGCTAACCATGTGGGCTAACCACTGCCATGCTCATCCAGGCTTGTTAGTGGGCTCCACATATTGCCATTGCTGTACTAACAACATCCAAGCCCATCTTGGCAACTGGCGTGAGCTCAGCTGTATACTAAATATTCAAAGGACATTTCAAATTGAGTAATGTTTTATTTTCAAAGGTACAAAACACCCTGAAGAATTAGAGCCTGTTTGATATACATCAATGTATTTTCTCATTTGCATTTGGACTACAAAGGAATTAATTAATATCAGCATGAATATGAGAATGTCGGAAAGCAGAACCAGTTATACAAACTTGCTCAAATCTATTCAGTTTTCAGAGAGTTGGAAATTGTTATATTCTCATGAGAATTCATCCAAATGACATATTTGCTTTGCTTCTTTCAGAAAGCTACTAACCCTGTGTGTTTAAAATGATCCTGTGGATGTGTTGTTCATCTGAACTAATTAAAGCCTATGGACTAACAGGCACATTTTGCTCCTTTTTTTATCAACAAAAGCTGGGGAAGCTTTACGTGCAAAAATGTACAATAAATCTTGGGGTTATATCATGATAACTTTATCTGTGATAAAACGGATAGCTCCGAGCAAGTGCATATTGCAAAACTGATTGTAAGAGTTGTTTTTTATTTTGATTTTTCAGTAATAACATAACAATTTTAATTTCAGGAAGAGGGAAGGAGAAACATCTTTTAAAATATTTTTAGTCTTATTATACTGTTAATATTGAATAGATAAATGTTATCATTTGCTTTATTAACTCTCTCAAATATTTTTTGCCAGCTTTTGATATAGCTTTTTTAAAAAAATTAAAATCTCTTGCAGTTATATTTGAAGAATGCTGGCCAGGCATTTATTGCATCTCAGCCTTCAAAATTTCCAGTGACTGGCTAACTAGACGTATGGCTTTGAAAACTCTCCTTACTCTGTGCAACGATCTTTTGAGTAAGCAAACAAAATAACTGAGAAATCGACCCTGGAAGGTGTATCTTCACGCACTGTTCTCATTTTTCATTTTGTCACTGCCTTCACAAAACACTAATGTAAGACTGCAACGATTTGAATGGAAACACATATGAAGCTATTTTAACAGGCATACCCAGAATGCAGCACAGCCACATATCTGTTGACATTTAAGAAAACTGCTCTTTATTTCTGCTGGTGTTTAGGTATTGGCCTACCTGTGATCATATAACTGCCATTATCTACAATCTGCCCTGTGGGCTGCAGCCCCTTTTGAAAAACAAATGCTGTTCGCTATGTGGAGCATGGATCAGCAAAGGCTGCTCTCATTGTTTACTTAAAGACCAAATTGGAATGAAATGTCTGTGTAACAAATTAGATTTATAGACAGATGGATGTTAGTCAAATAGATGAACTGGATAGTGATCCAGTCCCAGCTGACATATGTTAAATCAATATTAAAATAGCTGTGTTAAACCACAAGGCTTTTGTCACTGTGTGACAGGAGTTAATGGGTGGAGAACGAAAGTCAGCATTTTTCAAAGCAAGCTAATGGGACAGCTTTTTCAATGATGATCTCAATAAGCCAAAGACACTGGAACTGTGAATCATTTGCTATTTAAGAACATACAGTAGTGGTGCAGGTTTTCCATGTGATCCTGTTAAGTCCAGAATGAAAGGTCAAAAGCACTGGATGAAGGGAGGCTAATGCACAGAAAATCCCATTGCTTCAAATGCTGGGAGTAACCACCGTGGTTGGAGCAGGTCTTCCCTCTGCCCTGGCTGAATGTCAAGGGTCGGGAGGGGGATTTGAGAGAGGTACCCCGAGACAGGCAGGGCTCCTTGGCACCAGCTGCAGGGAGGTGGAGGGAGATGCATTGGTACATAACGATGCTGACATCACCACTACAAGCTCTTATCTACCTAGGGAACATGTCTCATTTAATGAGAAACTCCTGCTGGTACTATATTATCCATGGCATCAGCTAGGCTGGGGTTCTTCTGCACGAGGCTGCTGCAAATTATAGCCCCCAGAATTTACAGTCTTCTCCTGTTGTACTCAGAGGGAACTTTCTGATGTCAGTAGGAACAGTAGCATATTTTACCATATCAGTCCGCAAATGTCCTTTTAGTACATCTCTCAGGTAGTAATGTATTGCCTGGAACTAGATATCAGTAAGGTAGGAAAAACCTGTGATGAGAAATAATGTAATCAGTGGCTATGCTAAAGTAAAATAACCAGCTAAGCAGAAGAGCAAGAAGCAGAAGATACATGAAGATAACCTTAAACCATTGTGAGTGCCCCTGCATTGATTTAATAGGACAGTACAAGGTTTGGACCTTGAAAAAGATTTGGACCTTGAATATCACATTTTTGTAGAGTAAAAAAAGAAACAAAAAACAAAACATCAGAACAAACAAAATACAATACGCCGTAAGTCATAAGGAATAGTTCTCTGGAATTGTGGTACACAAGTAGAATTTGTTATCCATCATCTTAACCACACAAATCCAACACTGGGCAAGTTATTTCCCCTTTTCCCTTGCCTCAGGAACACAAACCAGATTTGAAAACAGACACACATTGCCATTTGGGTATTTTACAGACATCTGGTGGTGATCAGAGGCCTCTGTGCCAGTTAATCCAGTTCACAGTCGGATTAATTCTAAGAAAAATAAACATCTTCCATGGCTACTGGACTGTTGAACCCCTGAGGAGCTGGGTAGGAACATTTTCTTATTAAAATATCTCCTGTGTTATCAGCTGGCTGTGCCACACAAAAGGGACAGGCGCCCTGAGTCCCTATCCTTAGACAAGTGAGGTGGCATCAGGTGCCTTCATTTGGGTTTAAGCATTCAGCAGGTTCCACATCACAGCGTACTTGCATGGAAATCACTCTGCTGCTCACCATAGAATTTATGTAACCTTGCTACATCATGCCAGCGCAGAGCCTGGAGGTAAGTCTGGCTCTAAGAAAACTGAGGAGACTCAGGAAAAGCAAAACAGAAATCCCTGCATGAAGAGTGATCATCCTCCACAAGAGCAGCAGATTTCTGAAACCAGCCGGAGAGAAGATCAGTCTGGTTGAAAGAGTCAAGCCTGGAGTGGATGAGCTTGAATGCCGAGCTATGAAAACAACCTTCTACAGCTGTCAGATTCTAGTCTCTGCACTGGGTTACACATCTTGGAGCAAAACATCTGGCTGAGAGGACGATGGGATCTCTGCACTGAGCAGTTATCAAGTTATCTCAATGGTGCTTTAGTTCTGCTACAACAAGAGATCAAGATCACTTTGTGAAAGTCTGAGGATTTCTCAGATCTGTTTTTATTCTGCCAGGGTAGAACTAAGATAGGGTGGACTTGAAAGGCCTTATTTTACAATGTCAGCCTTAGTTCTTGTACCTATCAGCTTCTAGGAGGAAGCTTGGAGTTGCTGCAGATGATGTCAAATGTGCACCTGATAGGAAACAAAGTAAAAAGGCAGCTGAATATTTTGATGATATTTTGTGCAACTTACTGTGCACAGGTATATGTCTGACTTCCTAGTACAGCAATTTCCAAACTGTGGGGTCATGAAGCAGCTGGTTATCTCAAGAGGCAACAGTACTTAAATGCTGGGGTAGATGAAAATGATTGTCATATAACCATGTTGACTGAGGAGGCTCTTTGTGCCTTGTAAAATCTAAATTTTTCTATTTTTGACCATCTCTATGCAGGGTTTTAACAACATGAGAACTAATTAGAAGTAAATACAGAGATTTTCTCCATCTGCTCGCATTTTAAATACACAGTTGGTCAAGCCAAGCATGCTGAATTTGCAATAGGTTTTACTCTCTGCTAGGTACAGTACAATTCAGCTAAGGCCCTAGAGAGAAGGCTTGCAAGAGGAGGTGGTGAAATCTGTACAGCACTGATCCCAAACCCCAGTGTTCCCTGCAGCAAGATGAATGGCAGGATCCTGACATTTCCAGGGTGCTTTCTGGCAATGGAACTGAGCATCTCTGCTGTAGGAGGGGATGTGGAACTCTCATTTGGGGATGAAGGGATGCCTGGGCTGCAGGAAGAGGATTTATGTGGGTCTCTGCAGTCACAGCCAGGGAAGACAGGACACCACCAGGAGATCTGCCACCCCACCTTCCTCTGCTGCTAAAGGACTTGCTGGCTCCACATGTTATAAACTCTCTGCAATGGCATCCAAAGCAGTCCTGACCTGAAAAGGAGTATTTCCCTTTTCATAGTTTAGTGTCCCATTAGGTAAACAAGACTGGAAAGACAGTATTGTCCTGATGAATACTGACCTGCATTTCTGTCTGAGCAATGATAAGGGTTTATAATGCAAAGGCACATACTAAAAATCACCTCATAAAAACACTTTGGTTGCCTTTTCAGTTAGTGTTAACTTTCCAGAATTTTGAAAATTGCTGATGTTTGAGAAGTATGATGTTCTTGCCCGAGGCAGGGACACAGCTGAATGGTTTTGTTTAGGAGGAAGCAAAGGGTGTTTTTGTCAAAAAATGCTGAGTGTTTATACAACAATCAGCCCTGCTTAGATGGCACATCTGCTTTTTCAGATACTGGCAGAAATGCTGTCATAATATCAAAATTTTGTCCTGTTAAAAAAAAAAAAGAAGAACACAAGCCTCAAACCTAGTCACTACTCCCATCTGGAGGGAATGCTGCTGCCTGAACTAACCAACTTTTCCCAGGTCTGGAGCTCCACTTCAGCCCAGACCTGTGCAGCTTCGTTCACACGTAAAGCACAGCACAGACCACTTCAAAAACAAGATCCCTCAGAGCATGAGGAAATGACCAAGTAGACAATAGGAAATTAAAAATGCTGGCCAGAAAATCCAGGAGAGCCAGGGACTGTCAGCATCAGTTGTGATGTCACTCGTGCCTTTTTCTCAACTGGATAATGAGTGTAAGCAAGCACTGCTGCCAGTAAATAACAAGAAACAACCTCAAATTGCTCTGAAAGATCTCCAGTTTCCACAGGATTTCAGCGGTAACAGAGCTTCTATGTTCCTAAGCAGATACCTTTCTTCTTGATGATAAATTCTTCCTCTGTTTCTTTCCTTAACCATTCCTTTATTGTATTTTTTCTTCTCTTTTTGAGTCTACAGGCTGGTGTACCAGCAGAGTTTATCATTTCCCACCAAAGTACAGCTGCCCCCATGGGACCTGGAGCCCAAGATCTTGCAAGCATGCACCAAACTGTTTGCTGTTTTGCAGACTGTTTTGTCTGGGGGGGGGG
>WBMW01003698.1:288096-311270 GCA_013396635.1 Penelope pileata | reverse complement strand
ATAAAAGCATCATGAGGCCCACAGACTAGTGTTAAATGTTTATTTGCCACTCAAGCATTTCTCAGTCTACATCAAATAGGGTGACTACGGGAGCAGTTTGGTCTCATATCAGAGGCCTGGTCTGGGCAGAATGGAAATCTTTCTCAGTAAATCAAGAGAAGAAAAATCGCTGAACTCCCAATCCAACAATCCATGAAATGTGTCCTCCTGTAACTCACTGTGTTATCCAAGCCTTTGTGACACCTCAGGGACATCCAAATGATGGATCTGTGACCTGCAAGGAGCAATACACATTCTATGCAAAAATCAGCCAAGTTCAGTAGGCAGCTAGGTCAGAGCTTGCGTGAACTGAGGCTTTTCTGGAAACAGTTCAGAAAAAGATCAGTCCTTAATCTGATTTCCAACTGGGATGACACACTGTTCCTAAGGAGAACATGTTGCCGCATTTTGTGCACTCTCAGTTTCAGACTGAGCATTTTTAGAAGTTGGGAGGCAAACTGGGAAGCTGGGTGAATGGAGGTGAGTCAAGGGTCAGAGTTGCTGCTTTTGTCCCCCAGGGAGAAAGCCTACAGAACTGTTCAAAAGTAAGTGAAGGCAGTGAATTTTAGCCACCTCTTTGTGTAAGTTATCATTCATGCTCGTTTTGAAATGCTGTATGGCTGGGCAGGCTGGCCACCTCTCTGCAGGAACAGCTGTGCAGGCTGGAGGTTTGGTCTCACAGAGGTGCACTGGCATGTGGTGGCTGGGTGGCCCGAGCTCCAGTAGAAGGGACTCACAGCCTCGGCTCCAGCTGTGTGCACTTCACCAGCCTATAATTAAGCAGTGAGCCTAGGCCTTGATTTCCCTGTGAGCCAACTACAGAGCTCACCCATACTCAGCTCACTTGTGCTTGTGGTGTGTGTCTTGTGGCTGTCAACCACATAGACAGTATGGAGTTCCCTGGGCTATGCTTTCTGCTTGTATGTACTGTTGTGGATATCATTTAGGTTTCTCCACTGCTGATGGAGCAATAAAATTAGAACAGGGGTCGTTTGAAGCTGAGATAATATCTGAGAGACAAAGCAACAACCAACATTGCCAATTATTTTAGCTGCGCACTCAGAGCCACTCCACATAGTTGGCAGACTGGACACAGACATACTGGACCAGAAATGTCACTGTATGGGAATCCCACTGTTGTCAGTGTTACAGTGTGAGGAAAGCCCAGGTCCATCTCAGTCCTTGTGGTTTCCCCTTTGTGACTACAAGGGGTAATGTAAGCAACCCACTGGAAAGTGACCTGGGAGTTCTGTTCAACAGCAAGTTAACACGAGGGCCGATCTTACCTGGGGTGCACCAGGCCCAGCACTGCCAGGTGGGCGAGGGGAGGGGTTGTCCCACTCTGCTCTGAGCTGCTGCAGCCTCACCTGGAGCACTGGGTGCAGGTTTGGGTGACACAATGTAAAAAGGAGGACATAAAGCTACTAGGGAGTGTCCATGGAGAGCTACCAAGGTGGTGAAGTGCCTAGAGGGGAAGACATATGAGGAGCAGCTGAGGTCTGAACTTGGTTGTTCAGCCCAGAGAAGAGGAGGCTGAGGGAAGGCCTCATGGCGGCCTACAGCTTCCTCACGACAGCAGCAGAGGGGTGGGTGGTGCTCTGCTCTCTGGTGGCAGTGATAAGACTCTAGGAAATGGCATGGAGCTGTGTCAGGGGAGGGTCACATTGGGGGTTAGGAAAAGGTTCTTCACCAGAGAGTGGCTGGGCCCTGGCACAGGCTCCCCGGGGCAGTGGTCCTGTGTTGGACACTACGATTCTTGTGGGTTCCCCTCCAACACATCATATTCTGTGATTCTATGAGTTTGGAAGAGAACTCTGGTCCAACAGCCCTGCTCAAGCAGGGACACCTACAGCTAGTTGCTGAGGTTGCCTGCTACATACAGATTTCCTCAGGCGCTGCTGTCCCCAGCTAGCACCTCCTCCCAGCCACCTTCCAGACTGGGAGCTGCTAGAGCTTCAAATCATTTCAGCTAGATTGCATCTATGCAAGATAGTAATAGCTTAAGTCAACAGCAACCACACCCCAGTACTTTTCTTCTGTGAATGAATCAGGATAGTATTTGGATGAGCTCTCCAAGGATGACTTGCATGTCGCAAGCTTTAGTGGCTCACCAAGCAAAGTCAGCTTTGTCAGAGCATGATGGGAATGTGCTGCAAGCAATGTTGGTTCTGACATGAGGCATTAAAGAGAAGCCCTCACTGCTTATTGGTGTTCTCTTTTCAGGAGCGCCTTTCTCTCTGTAGGAGTGAACATTTAGTAAAGCATTTGCATTAGGGTATTAACTTGGATTTTCCGGAAGATTTGAAATCAGGCAGTTATCATCTACCTCTGCAATCTTTTCGTGTTGCTTCAGCTGGCTACAGAATGATTTTTCATTTCACATTCAAATCTGATTTAAATAGTTACTTCATACACTTGAACAATTCCTTTCTTTCACACCCAGTAGTGAGTGAAAGGATGTTATGTAGCATATACTTGGATCGACCTCAATGGAAGCTACTACCATCACTGCTGGGGTTGCAAACCTGAAAAAATCCATTTTTAAGGGAACAAGTCTGAAAAAATGCAAAACACTTTATATGCAAAATTTAGCATAGAGCTTTCAGTGTCCTACTCAATATATCACCACATCGTGACAGAAGTCTATATCAACTCCAATACTTTATTAAAAGGAAATGTGTACTTCTTGAAAAAGTTACTTGTGCTTATGCTAACTGTAAGAAATAAGACATCACTTCCCTGAAAGTAAGTCAATGGAACATATAACTCGTCTATATGACAGTGTCCAGAACCCATTCTAGATATCTGCATTTTTCTGATAAAGAGACTCCTTCTAAGCAAATCAAATTCCTTCATTTCACCAAGTAAACTTTTTTCTTCTCTTATATTCCAGTTGTTCAAATTCATTCACCACCCTCTGCTCAAAACTATTTATCTTTTTCCTCCCACTTTTCAGAACTGTCATGGTTATCAGCTCAGCAATGTGTAATACAGATTCTGAAGATCTGATGTCATCTTGCTTGGCATATGTTACTCCCGCAAATAAGCTGTTGTGCTGAATAATGTACCATATGTATATTTCTAAGGTCCCCCCAGAATTGTGAAGACATATCACTGCTCTGATGGCATGCTGCTTGAACCATGATTTTTGTCCTTCTAGTGTAGAGCTTCCAAATCTGATGCTACCAACTAAAATAAAATCCTCAGTTCACCCTCTTTTCTGTAGAGCATACTGCTCTGCCTATCAAACCCTGAAAATATGTGTGGGGAAAAGCCTGCTGTGATGATCAGTTGAAGAAAAAATTGTGCTTGCTTGTATACGCCCACCTGTGCTGTAACACTTGGGGTGTTTTTTGGGTGGTGTTTTTGCTTACATGTAGTGCTTGAGGGTGTAGAACAGGTTGGGAGGTGTAGTAGAAAGAAAATGCAGCAGTAAATTTCAGCCTTCCACAGGGAATTAACCAGAAAGAGATTAAAACCTTGAAAGGTCTTCCTGTGGAGTTTCAAATGGCACTCTAGGAAAGCCTCCTCTCCCAAAATACAGGGCAGAATCATAGAATCATAGAATGGTTCAGGTTGGAAGGGACCTTAGAGATCATCTTGTTCCAACCCCCCTGCCATGGGCAAGGACACCTCCCACTAGACCAGGTTGCCCAAAGCCCCATCCAGCCTGGCTTTGAATACTTCCAGGGAGGGGGCATCAACGACTTCTCTGGGCAACCTGTTCCAGTGTCTCACCACCCTCACAGTGAAGAATTTCCTCCTTAGATCTAGTCTAAATCTACCCTCTTCCAGTTTATAACCATTACGCCTTGTCCTGTCATTATCTATCCTTGTAAAAAGCCCCTCCCCAGCTTTCCTGTAGGCCCCTTCAGGTACTGGAAGGCTGCTATCAGGTCCCCCCGCAGCCTTCTCTTCTCCAGGCTGAAGAGTCCTAACTCTCTCAGCCTGTCCTTGTAGGGGAGTACATCACATCACCAGAAAGTATGAGGAGCCACTTCCTTTGAGGTTTTTGGGGACTTGGTCAGACACAACCCTGTCTGACTTAGTGTGCCATCAGCAACAGGCCTTCTTTGAGTGAGGAGACAGACAAGACATCTCTGGCAGCCACTTCCAGCCAGCACTATGGTGATGCTGTGTGCTGGAGGAGTCTGACTCCCCTGGTCTTGGAGGCTGCAGCCCACAGCCTCAAGCCTGGGAGGAAGGAAAGAAGGAAAGAGTGGCCAGAGCACACCATGCTCCTGTTCCAGATTTAGCTTATCATCACTCTAAAACGCAATTCTTAGAGAAAATTCTGTAATGTCTTTTCTTGGAGAAATGCAATAATGAGGGCACATAAAGAAGTGCCCTCCATTTGTTACTCACAAACAGAAGGATCAGCTATAATGAACCACATTTATTTTCCATCCTTAATGCTTTTTGCACGTTACCTGCATTGTGTATTTAACTGATTTAAGTTTTAGGATTTCAAAGCTTTTAAAAGAAACTGAATTTTGATCACCATTGTGGTTTCTGGTATAGAGTTAGCAAAACATTATTTTTTCTGGATCCCATTTGTACCTTGGGAAAACACTAGGAACAGATGGTTTACTGTCCAAGTTTTACAAGTGGTTCAAATAGGAGCAGGCACCCTGCGTGCTGCAAACATTTATAGAGGTTAAGCATAATCAGTCCCTGCTAGTCCCTGCCAGCTGCATTAATTATGTTAGCAGTGAGTACGGGGAAAGAGCCTAAGGAAACACAGTTTTATGAACATATTACATTATTCTATGCAGTATTTAAAATCACAGCTAAAGATCTGACATAGATGAAAGAGCCCCATGTCTAGAGCAGAGAATTTAATTTTCATGTTAGGTTATTTACTGATACTGGTGACTATCAAAATAAATCTTTAGTTTCATTTCACTCTGCTGATGGAAAAGGCTCTTACAACAGCTGCTGAGAGATACTTTATTTGGAGCGCTCTTTGTTATTTCTGATCTATTAGAGTGAGAAGTAATGAGAAGATTTTATTTGCATAGTAGTTATTCAGGGCAACTGAAAAGATACCTTTAGTGTTCTTGCTCTGGCCCTACATCAGTTAAACTTCATATATCTCTGCCCAGTCTCCTTGAGCAAGACTGTGAGAGAGATACTGTTCACGATTTATAAACACAGAGAGCCTATTTGCTGCTAAGGAAACAGCATCCTTGGCTACACCTAAAGCACCAACAAACAAGAAAATCTTTCTTTGTTCGATGATTTCTAGGTGTATTTGATTTCTAGTTACAGCTTGCAAGTTCAGCAAGAGCTGTACATCAGTAGAGATAAACAGCCAGTAGGACATGCAGCCACGTAGTTTTCTTGCTTGCTTGTCCAAAGTGAAATGTCTAATGAGCAGCACACTCTGCCTTACAGTGGAAATCTTTCCACAGCTTTCCAAAAATGTGAAAATGTGAAAGAGTTTTATATTCAGTCTGTTAAATCAATGTAATGACTCATTTAATAGCCTAAACAGATCTGCTCAGAAACCACTACTACTCACGAATGTACAAGGTATAAGCACTATTTCCTTAGTCTATAGGGAAATTGACCTGCAGGAAAAGATTTCATGTTAATGCCACTATAAGCACCCATGATACAAATATAGTTATAAAACAGAAATTTGGTTTTGTCACACAACCTTCACATTGCATTTTTTAAACTAAGCCATAGGTGCTAGTGTCTATAAAATGTCCTATGGACAGTATACGAGCTATTTATAGAGTTAGTGGTTCAGAAGGAAAGACGTCTTTTTTTCTAAGTCAGAACTGAAATAATGTGGCACTCTGGTTTACTTTTAGGACATAAAACCTATGGCCTGATCAGCTGGCCTCATCTGCATCTACAGATCTTTGTTTAATATGCACTGAATTTTAATATGACTGAGAACATGACTTCTGGAATCTGAACAGAAGCAGAGTGCGATAATTGCTTGTATTATGACAGCCGGCATTTTGTTTCCTGGGAAAATTTGCAGCCACTGTGCTCAAGGCTTACCGAGAACTCAGAGTAGTTGTTGTGACAAGGCGTCATCAAGTTTGGCACATCCACAGCAACCGAAGTTCTGCTCTTCTTTCCAAAGCCTTAGATACTTTTAAATATCTTCTGGGGAAAAAAAGAGAAAAAGCACAGCTCTGCCTCAAATGTTTGACTCCTCGGGAAAGCAGAACATTAGAAGTCCCAACTGTGATCAGTTTTGGATGAAGAAAGAGGTTTGGAAAGGAAGGAAAATAAAATTCACTTATTCTCTAGCAAAACTAATTTCATTTGCAGAAATAAAAAGGACAAGTATTAGCTCCTTATGAAGTAACATGATAAATGCTTCCACCAAGACATAATCCTTTCGTTTCTCTCTCAGATGTCAAAAGCCCTAGGCAATTCTTACCATTAAATGTTCTTGAGAAAATAATTAATGTATTAATTCAGCAGAGAACAAATGGCTTAGAATATATACCTGATAGCCCTTGTGAGGAATTAAACAAAATTTCAGCTCTCCAGTACTCCCAGTACCTTTGCCTTGTGCTGAGGTACTTGAAAAAGGATACACTTTTAACACAAGGTGCTGTAGCACACCTTGGAAAAGATGAGCACTGGCATTACATCTAGTCTGACTTTAAGAGATGAACTGGTCCTTGTGCAGGGTCATTTTCTCATATTTACAGACATACTGCTTGCTGGAGTTTTTTTGGCTTTCACCATAGCTGGGTACAGTTCAGATAGGGGTAAAGCAATTCCAGCAGCAGCCGGGCCCTCCATGGGCACCGTGGCGGTCAGTCTCCCACACAGTGACACAGCTGCACATCAGGCAGGGAGATCAGTCAGACTTTGGAAAACCTTGTCACGGTACCCAGCTGATAGCTTCTGTGGCTCAGACAGACGTAACTAAGCACAAAAGACTGTTCATTGTCATGTTTCAATGTACACATGCGTTAGTGGGGAATGGAAAAACAATGTACGGAAGTACCAAGTCTGTATTGTTTTGTAAGGGTAACACTGTAAGCTGCAGCTGCAAGCAATAATATTGTCCCTTTCAAAAATTCTTTCCTCAAGGTTTGTACCTGATGTCAAAACTCATGTCATTTAAGCTGAGAGTTCAACAAATGAAGTATATTCATTTCTTTGCAAAAACAGTATTTATCCCATTACAGCATCATTTGTATAACAAAGGAAAGCCTAGGAAAACACCTGGTTCTCCTGAAACGCAGCACGCCACCTGCAACAGGACAGTACCTTCTCATGATGTACCTCAAGTTACTGGTGCTTCTGGCAGAATTCATCTACTGACTAACTGGGAAGGTCCTGAGAAAGGGTGAAGATCAGAGGAGCAAAAGCAGCACCACACTTAACACTGCATCAAGCTATTCCATTTATTTGAAGGCAGTCTTAATGCTTTGACCTGTGACAGCACTGGAAGCTTCTTCAAAGTGCATGAGACAAAAATGAGTTTTGTAAAAACATGGGAGGAGAGAAAGCGGGGGCAAGTTAATATGCAGTTGGATGTTGTCAGAAGAAACAAGAAGGCAGATCTTTAAAGTGAATCTACATCAATTCTTTATAAGGGTGTGCCACCTTCATATGCTGAATTACCTAAATTTTTGTGGGGATTACCTCAAACCAAGCCCAAGGGAGACATTTGGTAAGCCTACGACTGAAGGAAGTGTTACTAAAGCTGGAAACACTCAAGAAAGTTATTAAAATCTCAGACCACGCTGAACTGACTGTAACAGAATGCAAAGGATATCATTATTGTCAAGAACTAGCAGCTAATTGCTCAATGAAAATCAGATGGTTTGCATCCTGTGGGTAACTTCCAGGAGTGTGGCCTATTTTATTTCATGCAAATGGTCTTTGGAAGAAATGTGGTCTGTTTTTATTCTGTACCCTCCCCCTTGTGGCATTATACAATTTCAATAATGCTTTAACAGAGCAGCAGATGCAGTGAAACAATGTAGGCTCTACGGCTGTCAAAAACCCTTTATATAGCTTGGCAATTCTGAGAGCAGATGTCATTCTGGCATGTATTGTTTCCTTCTCCAAGTGTACATTTTGTGATACAGGAAATAAGACGTTTCCCTGTATGCCAGTGGACAGTTTTCTTACTCAAATGGTGAACAAAGCACCTCTCTAAATTGATTTTTCATTTATGTCAAGCATGAGAAACCAACAGGCATGCAAGAATTTGGGGTGCCAGAACTGTGGGTTAGAAATTTGTGTGTGGAAAACACAGTCGTATGCAGGCATGGGCAAGACTGCTACAAAAGCATACCCTTAACTGTGAAGGACGTAAAGAAATCTTCCTTTACTCTGCCAGATAAAACAGCAAACTTATATTCTGCAAAGGTTTTCCAGGCCCTACAAACTCAGCCTCTCTCATTCCTCAGGAACACCCACCTCTCCTGCAGCTCTGTGAGTCAGCCAGCCTCCAGCAGCCTCCTTCCAGGAATCTGGCCCACTCGGGAGCTCAGCCACAAAGCACTGACAAGAACCAATGAGGAGGACTGCCGCCACCTTGGTAACAGGAAAAGCATATCAGGTAAATATTCTTTACAGCATCTACACTGACCATTAGACAAAAGAAGTGCCATGGTTTCTTCCTGAGCTGGTTTCCTTTACGAGATACACAGGCCAGTGCTCTCATTTTTGCCACTGATATCCCAGATTCTCTCATTTAAGCTCTGTGTCAGGACTGGTTCAGAGGTGGTGCTTGTCATGCCTGTGGGCGAATTCCTGATACCCAAAGACAAAGAAGGGCTATCTGTATTTGCCTTCTGTCCAGCTGCCAGCCTGTCATTAAATTCCAGGACAAAAGCTGTAGAAGTAGTCATGGGAACATCCCAGCATTCATTAAATCTTCCCAAATCCAAACCAGCAAGCAATCAGCTTGCAACTCCAGATCTTCCTCAGGCTAGTGAAACCTCAGGAGAGCATGCAGGAGCTCAACGCCATCGTCAGGACATGCCACTAGAAGTCAGGGACCTTCTGCATCAGACTGGAGCAAACTTGAGCATGATTTAAGGCTGACCAGAGAGAAAACAGAGCAGGTAATATCAGGAGAAGTGAGGGTCATGACTTGTTCTTCCCACTGACTTTCACTGTGGGACTGTAAACCCAGCAGCACTGGATCTGGTACCTCTCAGGCATCATGCTGCTTATAAAATAACCTTCAGGGGAAAAAAAAAAAAAAAAAGTATCCTGCCTGCTTCAGTCCTTTTGAGCATGTCACTTTGTTTTTCCACATGGGGTGCCACTGACTGCCAACACCATTTCAACACGCTCCTGTACAGACAGCTACTAGGCTCAGCTAGAACAAGGAGACCAGACAAACAGAACGATCCCTGTGAGCCACCAGGGAAGCAGATAGAACAGATGGGAAACTGCTATCCGTGGAAGTCGGGGGTATTTCCAGTTCTTTTGTATCCTGCATTGAGGAAATAACGTATTTCAAGAATTTGGGGGAAAATAAGGTATCACTGCCCACTGCAGAACAGCTACTAATTCACTGGCTTGGATATTTGCCTAGAGCTGTAGAGCAGCCTGGATGAGTTCTCACTGTCCTTAGTGAAAGGCTTAGAGCTGAAGTCCCTCTCCCACATAATCACAGAGCATAGCTATTCCAGGCAAATTTGAACCTGTCCCATATCCATCAGTTCCCCTCCTTCTCTCCAAATTCTCATCTGGGCACGAGCAGTTTTTCCTGCCTGAAATAGCACATTTTTCTGAAGATCCAAAAATGTGCATTTTCCAACAAAAGTTTCAGCAGAAGATGCATTGCTGGCCTTAGAGGAACTGCGGCCCTTCCTCCTCCCCACGGCCATGCTGAGCAGTGGAACATGCTGCTGGAGGAATTTCTAAAGATGCCTCTCACTGCGACCACAGCTAAATGCAAAACTTGCTAGGGAATCCTGAGCTGGACATACTGCAGCCCAGTTTTACCATTTATTGGTCTTGTCTTTCAAAAGTGAGAAGAACAGCTTTTTCTTTTTCTTTTTTTTGTGTGTGTGCATGTGTGTGCTTTTAGAACTGTGAAAATATAAAGGCACCCGACAGGTGGATCCCACATAAAAACATAAATACTTCCCCTTCAGCATCTGACTCTTTGACACTGTAGCATTCAAAGGCAAGGTAAATACTGCAGGAATGGAACAAGATTGGAGAAGCCTTACTTAAGATTTAAAATAAAAACAACTAGGAGGTGTAAGGAAAAGAAAACCAACCAAGTTCATGTGAAATAAGTACCTACACAAGCAAGAAATTGCAAGTGCAGAAAGGCCCTAAAGAACTTGGGTAGGCGATAACAGCTACGTGGAAGTCAATACAGAGCGATGCAAAGTGAGAGGGCAGACAGGGGGTGCTGTTTGCAGCACAGTATGGAAAAGTCTGTTCCTCTCATAGAAAAAGGCAGGTCCCAACGTGGCTGTTATCACCACTTGCACAACTGCCATTGTGCCAACAGCTAGATCAGCTGCCAGCAACTGATAAACGATCACCCACCACAGCAAAAACACAAAGGAAGCTGGACTTCCATCTCCTTTGCTTAAAGGTTGCTCTGTGTAGGTCGTAGCTTTGCAGACTCTCACTTCCTGTGCGCGTACTCCCTCCCTCACCTCCACACTCCTGGAAACAAAACTATGAGGTGTTTGTGTGGGTTGGCAGGCTGCCTAGCCACCCTTATCAAAATGGCTTGGCAAATTTGAGCTGAAAACCAGCTGCTTACAAAGGGTCTGCAGCCCTTTAATGAGCTCACCTGAAACCCAAGGCATGCAGCTTCTCTGCACTCTTGCTTGTAAAGGATCAGGAACACTCTAATTTGGTACAAGAACAGACTCACATACAACACTCTGACATTGTAAAAATTTGGAATACTGACATTCATGATGAAAAACAAAGCAGGTAATTTTAGTGAGAGGAAATGAACAAAAGGAAGCTGAAGAACAGCCTCTTGACATAGGCATATTTACTGCAACATCTCTGTTGCTGTGGAATTAAAGTTATTCCATCACTAATTCATGCTCTCAACGTAGCTTTTAACAAAATTCACAGTAAACCTAAAAAATTCACAGCGACCCAGCTCATTTGGTCTTGCACTGGACCAGACTGTTTTAACGCATAACAAGTCATTTCTTTGTTTATTCTTCAAAACCCGCAGAAAATCAGAGGGCTTTCCCTACCACTCTGCCCATCGGTGGCTGGTGAGGATGACTTTGACAGTCCCACTGCCTGCCTACCATCAGCCACTTCTCACCACCTCCTGCAAGGATTGGCAGTCCCTCCCTCTGCAGGCAAAGCCACCCATGGGTGCTCCCTCACCTGCTCTGGGGTTGAAACACTCAGCAAGCTGAAGCTGCTGCTCAGCAGGCACACCACCAGCAGCTCCCAGCAACACGAACTGGAGCATCTGTGATGGCTGAAATGCCTGCACCAACAGGATGGAGAACAGCTTTTCCTTGGCTCAGTTGCAGCTGGATGAAGACAGTGTCTGGATGCTGAGTGGAAAGCTCTTGGCCATGTGCTCTGGTTTTTGAGGAGCCTAGCCCTTTATGGGACTTTCTAATATTACCTGTGGCGTTGGATGGCTTGATCCTAGAGGCGTATGTATCAGTGCAAGTAGCGCGTGCATCAAAATTCATCACCTCAGAGGCGCTGGGTAGCACCAAGAGAGATTATGGGGGTTTTCTGCTGAATCAGGCTAACCAGTACCAACAGAATAGAATGATTTGTGAAACTGGAGGCTAAAATCAGCCTTTTTTTAAAAAAAAAAAAAAAAAAAACGTATCTTGTTAGTCGATGTGGTCTTTACATTAGGGACTGAACATCTTGCTGTCAACAGCAAGACCAGCCAGATCTGAGCTAAATCACAGTTTGTCACATGATGTAAAAGGCTGGGCTGCCTTTCTATATGAAAAAAAGAAAAAAACAGTATGAATGATTCCTACTGCAGTGCCAAGAATAATTCAAGCAAGAGAGGAAACGTACTCAGTCAAGTCCAGAAACTGCTTTAGGCAGGAACCAAATGCAATTTGGTGTTATTCTTCATGTAGTGCTAAGCTACACTAGTAAGTGATGTGACTTTACCAATGTTTAAGTGTATAGTAAAAGACTAACATATCGCAACAACTTTTTAAGAGGGGAAAAAAAAGACATTTTAAAGCTATCTTAGAAACATTTAAAAAGCCTTATTTTTAGCAATTCATTCATAACATTTTTCTTCTTATTTCTACAGGCATATGCCCGTTCCCACAACCAGCTTACGGAAAGACAAACAGTCCTAAAGACATCTATACGTAAGCTGTCAATACAGGATTGCCCACAAGTAGAAGTGTTAAATTTGTTCATCTCTCCTAAAACTGGCAGCCTCCTCCACAAGGGAAAGTGCAGCGGGCTGGAGGAGCTGCTCTAGAGGTAACAGTCTGTGCTAGCCTGCACCTTCCAACAGGAGGGCAGGGAGGAGGAGGCCTACCAGCTGCTGTGGTTGCAGCAATACAACACAAAACACAGAGCTGTTTCCTGCACTTACATGTTGCAGGAGCATGCAAAAAACGCAGTATTTTGATAGTGCAGGGCTGCAGTGTGTACAAGCAGCAGCTGCTCTGCACAGGAAGCAGGTTGCATACAATGGTATAATGCCACCACCAGTGCTTGGGAAGAAAGGCTGATCGCCTGTGGCTCCGCCAGTGGAAAGCAGTTACCATAACTAGTTTTCATCCAGTTCTGTAGGGATCTGCATCTGAAGTAGGAAACCTTAGCTTTACATTCACTAGAGATGCACACTTCAAGACTGAATTAACTATTTTAGGTATCCACTGTAAGGAAACAAATCACAAGTAAACACCACCTTTTTCCACTAGCTAGAGAATGAGCTTTGACTTATTTCAATGCAGATAGCTACATTTACTCAAACCAATCCCACTTTGGACATCGTACAAATACAGCAGTAAACTAATGCGCAAGTCCGGGTTGTCAGGTCAGAAATGACATCTGCCACATTAAGGAGTCTGATTCTGAATTCTGCTTAGAGGAAAATGAAAAAGGAGCTGTGTGGCTGTGCAACCACACAGGCTGCGATTGCGTACACGACCGCATGCAACGCCTGCTCTAGCCCTGTTGTCCTCTGCCATCCAGTGAATGAAGCTGTCAAGCAGATTATGCTGTCACGCTGGCCAAGGCTCACGTTTAGAGGATTAGAAAACCTGTGCTTCTCTGTTATCACCATAAAAGCAGTTGCGTTGAAAGAAAGGATTGGTATGGACTTGTAAGTAAAATTTAAATTTTTAAGTCAGACATTATGGATACACTAAATTGTTCCAATTCCTTCTCTTAACAGTCAGCAGTTTATCCTGTCCATTAAAATAAAAGTCACACAAACCCACAAGAACAAACCTTTACACAAGGAGGGAAAATACTTAGCAGAAAAAAACCTGACAATCTTCATAAAAAATACTACCAAAACTCCAATAAAAGTCTAAAATTTAATATTGGAACAATGACCCTTTTACAAAGAGATTTGAAAGATTCAGTGTACATATTCATAAAAGCAACCAAGGCATATTCTCCATATCCGTGTTCATAAAAGACACTGAAAAGCAATGTGACTTGATCTCACTTAAACCTTGTCAAGATACAAGCAGTAGAGACTTCAAGCATTTGAGTTACTTTTATATGTACTAGATTGTCAGTTTATTCAATTATCAAGACCATGAGCCAAACTCATTTCAAAAATCACTGAAACAAATATTCTAGTGAGAGCAAAAGCTTAAACCTTAAAGTGCTCATTAGACATCCAACATTTTAGTTATAATTAGGAAATATTAAAGATTACTACATTCCTTAAATAGAATCTGAAAGTACAGCATGTACGCAATCTACAGTCATCAGTATAAACAGTAAATAATTTACCTTTGTATCTCAAACACAATTAAAGTGATGGGAAGCTGAGAAACTACCTTGATTTTGACAGAAACAAAAGAAAATAAAAAAATCCCAGAGTCATCTCATACATACAATCATAAGAATTCTGTATCCCCATTTTGGTCAACCTCCTTGACTAACCCTGATTACAAAAGTCATGAAGCACCTACCAGTACAACATCAACACAGAACTATAGCAGCTTTCTTGTGACAGAATTGCTTGGGTCCCTTGAACAGGTAAGGCTGCTGCTAAGAGGAAGTGTAATGAGACTTAAGACCCTTAATTAAACAGAAGAAATATGTGCTGCAATGTATTAGAGTTTGCAGAGATAAAACAGCTCTGTGCTACACTGTCAAACAATAATTTAGATGTTCTGTATTTTTGTTTCTCAATGAACCATAGTGCTTATAAAAAGACAAAATTAGAGGCAACTATGAGAAATGTAAAAGCCTAAACTGGCTTTTTCACAAAGTCCTAATCAGCTCAACTCAATCCAGACCCACAGTATATTCGGTAGACAAGCCACCTGTCCTAGCAACAAATCAAGCCTCTTGACCTCATCACCAGTCCTATGCAATTTTGACCTACAGTTTTGTGGCCTGTGCACAGGTTAAGCCAGTTTCACACAGAACTCATGCTAGTTATCTGTGAAACATTAGTATTGCGCATCACTGTACCCCCCGTGGCAGGGCACACACACTTCTCAACATTTCCTGCTGACGTACAACTTAACAAGCTTTCAAAAATACAAACGTCCTTAAAACACAAACACAGGAGCGTTCATGAAAGTACAATAACAAGTATTTAACTTCCTCTCATTCCTTTCCATTTCTCGTCTGCCAAGAAGGGCAATACTTTATTCTCTTCTAGTCTTTTCACCAATTTTACAACTGGACGTGGTAGTTTTTGGAAAGATACACAGTATACTCATTCACACACAGTAACGTGATTACAGTGAAATCAAAAGCCATAAACTAAAACAAAAGTGAACTTTCTATAAATGCACTGGAATTTCATAAAAATGGAATTTTAACTTTTGGTTGACATTTCTGCTAGGCAAAGATGTGCTGTAACAAAAACACCTTAACTTCTGCAGGAATAAGCCCCCTGTTTAATACTTTTACTTTACCTTCAGCTTAGGGTGTGGTCAGCCTGAGCTACTAATTTTTTTAAGATAACAAGCAGAAAGGACATTGTAAAGCTGTGTTTCTTCCCTACTTGAACTCATCAGTAGATTCTTCCCTCGCAAAACCCCATCCATGTGACAAACTGCTGTGACATTCAGAAGAGCTGAAGGCAAACACATGTGCATGGGTAACAAAAGCTGTCAAGGTGACAAACGATTCAATGGACTGCTTTCTTCTCCACCTGCAGCAAGCTTGAGTGTTGTTAGCTTTCGAGGCGGGTGCTGAGGACTCTTACGAAGGTTGTCATCCATCTGCAGAGAAATAATGAGAGCCGGATCTGGCAAACAGTAGAATATAAATTACACAATTAGTCTATGTGTCAGGACTCTCATCAAGAACGGTGGTTTGGTGTTTCGCTGGTTTTTGTTTGTTTTTGTATGCTTCTGCTCTGCTCAAATCATTTCACCAAGATTACCAAGGAAAATAACATTGCTACCTTCTTCTAAGAGGTCAAAGTTTCAATTTTGTACAATAGCCAAATGCTGCTAGAAAGCAGATCAAAAGTCAAATTGCTAACATAAGAGGCTACTTTTGCATGCTCAGCATCTTGCAGGAACAAATCTTGTTCAAATTAGAAATGCTCCGGAGGTGCTGGATGAATTTAGATGAGCTAAAGATTTCAATAATTATTTAATACAGAGATTGTGATATGACCTTTTCAAATACAGGTTAAAAATAATTTCTGAATGTGAAGATTTTTGTTTTTGTAGGATATCAATCTAACGCCCTGCATGTACTGTGGTATAAAAAAGGGGAAAATAATTTAGTTACTACATAATAAACAGAATCACAGAAGAAACCACAGGGGAAATCTCCTAACGTTGTCTACCCCACCCCACTTCCTCATGGTAGGATCAGCTTTACCCAAACCAGGGCTGACAAATGTCTACCTATGTTTTAAAACTTTCACAGCCACACCTCAACACTACAAAGGGATACAATCCATACCTAATGCTACAGAAGCTGCACATCATGAATTATCAATTTGATACACTGATCTTCTTTAGAAAGTGCCTTCTGTCCTTTTAGTAAGTTCTCTGTCTGCATCAGTAAACTAATTCTTCTTAAGCATTTTTAACATAAGTTGCATAGCTTTTGACAGCTGCCGAGGGACAGCCTTGGAAACAAAGAACAGAGGAATAAAAGCCAGACACAGAAGAGGCAGGAGAAGGAAGGATTGCACATTAGTGACTACAGCATTCAGCTGGGTGCAGGAAACCTGGGCATTGGTCTCAACATCACCAATTTCAGAGCTTTACTCAGAAATTCTCTTGCTGAGGTCTTGCAAGACCATTTCTAAGTTTTGATCAATACATTTGCCTTCCCCCTTGCACGGTATGTGCACTTGTGGAAAGACACCCTTCTATGGTTTATATGTACACCTGCAAGACAGTGTTGACTGCAGTGAAAACATTTTATGTACAGGGCTTAACTAATTCCTTTCCAATTACAAATTTTTCTTCCCACATCTCTGTACGAAGTACCTCACTTGAAAAGAAGCAATTAAAATAAAACGTTCATTCAAGTTACAGCCGCAGTGCAAGAGTATCTGTGAACAAGTAACTGCAAAAAAGCAGGACAATAAGAGACTGAAGCAAAAGTAACCTTTTCAATCAAGTTGGATTCCTTATTTACAAGCTGTGTGAGTTTCTGCAAATTAGCATCTGCTGTATCCTGTCCAGATGGAGAATGGCCTAGAGAGTGAAGGTAGAAAGATGAAGAGTGAAAAGGTATTTACAAAAGCTTTTATATTCTTAAAAAGAAAGAAACAAATATTGGAGAGAAAGTTTACACAGTATTTTTTATCCTAAGAATTTAGGTGGAAAAGTCATTCATTATCAGAGAAACAGAAGCACTAAGTATGAGCCAGAGCACAGATGCAAGTGGATTTCGCCAAGGCATGACAGGCTCTGAAAAGACCTGAGTATTAAACCTTGACTGTTTCCAGTTCTTTCTACACAACTGTGGAAGTTTCTCTACATTATTTCCCCACAGAAGCTCCAGCACAAAAATCTAATTATGTGTTAATTCCAATGTGGAAAGCACCATAACTAATTCAAACAGATTATACATGAGAAAAAGTGGAAAAGAAACACAGCTTACCCGAGACAGTTAACCTGAAATAGCAAGTTAAAATATCATCGCAGAATCGACACAAGTTGGGAAGCTGTTTCAAATGCTCTTGTAATTGTACTCTGGGAAAGCACACTTTATAAACTGGTGCAAGGAAACCAAACACAAAGGCATCCAAGGTAGTAGGTCTGAAAAGAGTGTCAGAACAGAACAAAAAACCAATGTGACTGAGCTAAGACATCAAGACCTCTAGTACGTAACCCTCTTCTGTGTATAAACAAAACTCTGGACAGAACTTGGCGAGATTTTCTGGCATTGCATTTATCAGATATGAGAAGATGTTTTGAACAGACTACCTACTGATTTCAGCACCACTGAATGAGAGACATGCTGGCAAGCTGAAATAGTTGCTTTAGCATTAAAATCCAATCATGCATCATGCACACGGATAAACAAGGCACTCTCATACACGTTTTTGGCATCACAAAAGCCAAGAAGATAAGATGCATGCCAGTGGAGCAGGATCTTTTCACATGAAGTGGTCAGACTTAACTGCCTAAGGGAACAAATGGTCCTACTTGGGACCCACTGGTGTTACGCTGTTGGCAATATCTGCTTCCTGCTCCATGCAGACAGAAGAGAAGAGCAGCTTTCTGAGACCTATGCCCTCTTCCCAAGGAGCAAGTGGTAGCACCTCAGCCCTCAGGTATTTTTTCTACATGCAAGCACAGGAGGTGACATTCACTGGCTAGAAAATAATTCTTTAGCACTACCCTAACTCAAACACTTCAGTCTGTGGAAATACGGAGTATAAGGGATGTCCTGAATTGACTGAGTCCAAAGATCACACTTTGTGCCCTGTTTGCCCATTCACATTTATCTGAAAAAGCAGTTATGAAACATGAAACTACTGTGCAGCACCTTGTAACATCCCAGCAGATTGAAAAAACAAGCGTAAGTGTTCACAGAATCATGTGGTACCTGTTTATTCGTCATTAAAAATAACAAAAAAAACACCAACAAGAAAAATGAAGAAAGCACACTCACGTATTTCCAAAGAAAAACTGAGATGTTCCCAGTCTCTTCGACAGGAGATTTAGGCACTCCTTGGCATCCCTGTATATCTGATGAGACACAAAACTATCTAAGAGCCCTAGCTGTAGCAAATGCTGGTACATGCAGCATCACACACCATTTCTTGGTGTGCTAGCCTATTCCATGACAGCGCAACCTTACAAATTCTTTACTACACAACACATACCTGTGCTTCCACTTCACTGAGACTGTAGAGGGGAGGTCCCCCTCTGGTCAGCAAGATCCTGTTGAGTGCTTCCCTGGACATCTTTCCAGGCAGATACAAGCTGAGCGGGAAGGGAATCCTTGAGGCAAACCATGGCTTTGTTACACTGCAGTAATTTTCAGCCTCAACCCAAAAAGTGTGCAGCTATATCAACACAAAGAAGAGCATGACTGGGATTTGAGTAAGAACGTTAGACTTCTCTTAAAAGTATCATGTGTAAAATCTGGCACAGAAGCATCAGGAATTACTGTAATTTAAAGTAATTAGGCTCTGAACAGGATTATACTAATCCTTTAAGAGTACATAATTAACACCACAGAGCTACACCTTCAACCTAAATCAAAAATAAAATACGTTGCTTATATATACATACACAAAATTACATGCACTGTCATGTCTATGCATGTATATATATACACATGCATATACTGTACAGAGAAACTATATTACAACAGAAGTTGCAGATGTACAGGATCAGGCTTGATGTTTTTTGAGTTTTCTTTTGAAATTATATATAATTTTTTAAATAAAATATATTAGGAAATTATAAATTTGAAAGCCTCACAGGGCAGCTGAAGAGGCTAGCCTATGATATTACCTGGTTAGAGTATTTTTTCCTGTATTAGTTATTACTTTCCTGTAGTAGTCAAAGTCATTCAACAGATCCAGTGCTTGCAAATATTTTATAGCTATAATGTACTTCCACTAAATTGGCAAGGGCGTGTGGCCATGTGTTATTTACTGAACTGAAAAATGAACTACTGGTGGGTATTTTAAATTTTCAGAAGTTCCCACTTAACAGCTCAAAATGCCTTCACAGTTGTGCACCCCACATCAGACATACATCTTACTCCAAGCTTTTTCAAAAGCATCAAGTGAAACAAAGAATAGTCAGATTGAGCTGTTTTCAGGACACTGTTTCTCAAAAAGCATCTAAGAAAAAACACGCACAGAGGTGCCATTTTAAAATGTCTTTCGTAAGTTCATTATTATTGCTTCACACGTCCCACACACTTTTTTCCTTTTTCAAAGTTGCTAGGCAGTCTTTTCCAAATTGGATTAAGAACACAGTAACACTCAAGCCAGGACTATGGCTGAGAGACTTCACTGCCTCTCATGCTGGGCACCTCTTGTAATACTGACTTCGGAAAATTCTGGCCATTACAAATTATTTCCCAGTATTTACCAGAGCAGGAAGCAGTTTCTCTTCAAGTAATGCAATATAAGCCAGCGTATCAGCTCCTTGTTTTGCAGACAATTCATAATCAGCATTGTATTTCTGTGAATTAAAAGAGGAAAAAAACACCTCATACTACAAATAGCAGTACACAGAACTTTCCAGAAAGATTATCAACACAATCCAAAATTAATTCAGACTTAAAACAGCTACCAATACAAAATACTTTTCTGGACAGAAAGCATGCAGTCTCTGCAGTCGTCTTCTTTCACTTCTTCAGGCTAGCTGTGTTACATCTCCCTGCACCTTCCATTTCCACTTTCCCATTCTTAGATTTTTGAGCCCTCCCACTGTCAAAATAATTCTTGCCTTCTTCCCACTGCTTTCCAAGCAGCTGCCCAGTAATACAAAGACAATTTTTCAGTACCTAGGGCTGAGGCAAACCTCTGGCAAGACCCCACCTGTATTTTTGAGGATACATTTGGTCCTTACGTTGCTGCAAGCCTTAAAAAGAAATGAAAGCATTCCTGCCTTTTACTTTCAATTACCATTCTGTACGTTTAAAAATTGAATGCTGACAAAATAGGGACCAAATGCAGAGCTAAATTAATGCAGTTACTATCTGAGCTTTCGATTCCACCACTGAATACTTTTATAAGGTACTTGAAAAGGGTTGGTAGTCTTCTGGGAACTTCATTAGTTTAGAAGCAGTGAGACTGGTGTTGAACTATCTTATTTCTAGATGTCTTAAAAGCACGCGTATTATTGGTATACTTTCAGAGGGTGTTTTTTTCCCCAATATTACGGAATCTTTGGTATCAAATGGCTATGAAACTGCTGGATTTTAAAAGGACTGTCTGAAATCCCATCTCAAATGCTCAGTTTTCAGACTGCTTTTCTCCTGAAAAAGATTCAAAATTTCACTACCATGCCATTAATCAGATAATCTCCCTAACTAGGCAGGAACAGAATTTTTAATGTAAAGGCAGACTGGTAGGCTGGAAGACCACTTTAAAAATAAAATGATGATGCCATATTTTATTAGACATCTTTATACCTTGTGAAAAGAAGAAACTGTATAACTTGATTGTTTTAGAATACAGCATTAAGAGATCTGCAAAAGGCAGGCAAGAGCTGACTACGCAATAACATGACCTGCATCAGGAAATGCTCGCAGACATTTTTATGCTACAAGCTACAGAAAAACTACATAGATGAAAAACAGCACCGTACGTGTTATCCTTCAGGGAAAAAGAAAAAAAAACAGCACTGGGAGATGACTACCCATTTAAACAGTTGAACAGCCAAAAAAACACTTTCCCAGCTGTGATCTCCCAGGTCCGCAGAGATGTAATGACGTTAGAAGTGTTATAATTAACAGGGGTGAAACTCAGTGAGAAACTGCTCAGCCGAGGCCAGCTTGTCGTCCTTTCCAAAGAAGAGTCTTCTTGTGCCTATTTTTAAATCTTTCACAACAACCAAACTTAAATAGCAAGCTGTGATCCAACATTTTGCAATTCTCACATGTGCATAAAAAACAGAAAAGCACTGATTCAGAACTGGGTTCCAGGCTTTAGGTAGCCTGTATCAATCTATACGGGGACAAAAAGATTCACAACAAGGTAGAGAAAACCAAACTTATGAGAGCAACCTACCTTCTTTCTTAAGAAGTTGAGTATTTTTGCTGGCTGAGAAACAACAATGTCTTCTGACGTCAGGACTGGTACATCTGCTAGAAGGCACAAATAATACAGTCAACAGAATTTCTATGCAGTAATTTTACTGTAACTGGAAAGTGAGCAGTCACTTCATGTGTTTTCCTTTTCCCCAAAGCATGCTCTGACCTTCTCAACACGTATGTATAAATTAAGCTATATGTAGTTGGGTTCCACCAAGATCATAAACTGAATTAGTGTATGGCAGTCTTCACTAATAACAATACATTAAAAAGGGCCCAGACTGAAGACAATGTCAACTACTAGGTATTCGACATTTTGAGAACCAGGTTACTTGTCTGGATTTCAAATACCCACCTTAAGACAAAAATTGAAACCAGAGTACCTGCCTTCTCAACTCATTTACCTCTAGGCCTATCCTTCCTTTTCCTGCCCCTCCAAAACCATTTTAACCACCTGTTTTCCTAACCTTGCTACTACCACTGACCAAGGGACCAGTGCCTAACCAAGACCTCATTCCGAACCAAATTATTAGCCTTTACTCATTAGACTGCAGAATCAAAGACTGTAGACTGTAAATCTTTGTAACAGGGGCTACCTTTATGGCACATTTACAAGGTATCTGCCACAATGAGCCTAGCCTGTGATGCTAAATATTACTGAAATATCAATTATAAAAAAAATGGACTTTTTTTCTCCTGGTATGGATTTTAAATATCTCAACTACGAAGAAAGCCACAGAACTTTTTGAGAAGGATACCCAGTTAGTTCTCGGTAATTCTGCTAACACAAAGCAATACACCAAAGAGTCAAAGACGTGGACACAGAACTGCCTAAATTAAGGACACGGTAAGTTTAAGTGAGAGAATACTTTAACCCTGTAGTGATTTTACCTGTCTGGAATACACCACGACAATGACCTAAGTGCTGAGCAAACAGATAAGCGGTAAGTGGAAAAAAACAACACAATGCAGCCCTCTGACACCTTGCCTTCAACCTGCCTGCAGCAAGGCTGCTAGCCACCTTTTCTGATTCAACCTCCCTAACACACCCCAGCTGATGCGAGTTACAGCCTTTCGGATTCATATTCTACTTCCAACTGCACCAGCCTGTCGAATCACATGCAATTAAAGAAGGCTGCTTCCATTATGCAAGTCGAGTTACCACCATATAAACATTTGCATGCAGCTGCTTTCGCAGTATCACCCCTTCGGACTGCCTGACAGAAACAGGTGTGTACTCTGCGTTACCACTTTGTTGCCTCTCCGCTGCATTTTAATAAAGCGCCCTTTAAGGCACTTTATTTACCTCTTCCATTACTCGCTCCTCGCAAAGCCATCATGCTTGACCTTACACAGACGTTGCAGTATGTAAAGGAAGCACACACACTGCGCAGGAATGGACTAAACATGAACACGAAACCAAAGGAAGCAAACAAAAAGAAACCTTGGAATGAGAACCCACGTTTATAAAGCGATGAGGACTGAGATAACGGAAACGCAGGCAGGGTACCTTTTGGAGCGCTCCAGGAGTTACTGATAGTATTCACTGTCAGAGGAGCACCGGAGAACTTAGCATAAGCCTGCAATAGATTGCAGAAACAAAATCTAGTCAGCATGCGTAAGGCAGCATTTTAAAGAGCAGGTCACAACAGAAAGCAGCGCTCTGGGTCAGGTGCGTTGGATTAAATAAGAGAAGCTCTCCGGCACTACGGGCACCCGCTGCGCACGCAGTGCATGCAGGAGCGGGCTCGCCCTATTACGGGGTTCGGCCGGAGCCTCTTGCTGCCACTCGC
>WBMW01003698.1:266511-278747 GCA_013396635.1 Penelope pileata | reverse complement strand
CTCGGGCCGAGGGAGCCAGGGCCAATGGCCGCCCGCCCGCCCCGTCCCTCCCCGGACGCGGGGCAGCCCCGTTAAACGGCNCAGCACTGCCCGGCTCTACCCCGCCAACATCCGCAGAGAGCAGTCCGTTCTGGAGGGACCCCGAGCATCCCCGCCGCGGGATGCGGGCTCCCGTAAGGCAGAGGGGAAGTGCTGAGTTGTGGAAACTCGTCGAGAAAACCCTGCTTTGTAAAGTAGGTTCTGAACAAGAAGAAAGGTACTGGGTCCAGCAGCGGTTTGCCGGGCACCGCTACGCCCGGCACCTGCCTTGTCCCAGCGCGCGGGGCGGGCGGCGGAGCGCGGCTCTGACACCTCCCTGCCGCTCCGCTCCGCTCCGGACCTCCCCGTCCTGGCGACGCGTGGCGTTGCTGTCAGTCCCTCCTTAGCTGGGCAGGCAGAGCAGATCTACGGGAGAGGTTAATTGGCTGTGCTTTCTTTATTAAAGTCCTTGATTTAAAGTATTTCAGAGAATTGATTGTCATATTGGTGGAAAAAACAGAGGCAGAAAAAAGAATTCAACAAAACACAGATTTCCATCTTAGCAGGGGCAGTGGCCAGTGAAAGACCCTGCTCTCAGCATCTGAGGTTTATTGGTCATCAGAGGCAGAAGTCCCTGCAGCGAGATCGAGGTGTTGCTCTTGGCAGCCAAGGCATTGTCAGCTGTCTTGGAACGTGCAGAGCGGTGGTGGAGTGCTACTTGCATACCTACAGTCATGGGTAGTTGTGACTTGGAAGGTTTTGGGCAGCTGGTGTGCCACAGCAGCAGACTAAGGGAAAAAGCATCTTTGATTTTGTGCTCTCTGCTGTCCCGTGTCCCNTCTGGTGTGTCTTTTAGTTCTCGTCTTCAGTGTTGAAGTTTTGGGACGCATCTCCAAAGAGTGGTTTGCTGCCGTTCCCGTGTGTGGCTCATCTCATTGCCATCTTCATAGGAGGCTGAACAGGTCCCTTCAAAAAAACAAAACAAAACAAAAAAAAACCCATCCACACCATCTGCAAAACAACAACAAAATAAGAGGGAAAGCAGAAGGTTCTTGGGCCATGCTATGAGTGGGCTCAGTTCAGCCTGGTGGATATACACACAGGCACTTGCGCTCGCAGGCATGCCCAAGTCTTTCCTCTTACTGCCCTGATTGAAAGCAGATGCCTGTGCCTTCCAGCTCTGGCAGTCCTATCAGTTTGTTTTCAAGCCTCTCTCTTCAAGGATGGGAATGAAAAGATGAGATTCTAACTAAAAACGAAATCTGAAATCCTTGTAGGTCTCTTTCTTGTCCCACCCAAACAAGCAGTTGTTTCTGCAAGGTCTAAGAGCTGTGTGCTCGCCAGCTCTGCTAAGGATGGAGAATGAATTTTCACAACCCCGTTGCTCTTCTTCTACCCATTTCTGATAGCACGTGTAATTTCCACTACAGGGTGGATTCTGGCGCATGCCGGTAGTGAAGATACCCTAAGCACATCCAGTGATGTGCTGCCTAAGGATCCAGATCAGGCAGTGTACTTTGTGAAATGCAAATACCAACCAAGCCAATCTGAGCATTCATTTAAATATGTACATGTAAAGACATCCAGAATTTTTTTTCCGTTAGGTTGGACAGAAGTTTGCTGGTGGTTAATCATTATTTTTGTAATATTTCTGTGTTGGATAAGAAATAGACCTAGAAGGACCAAAGAAAATGTATTGCCGTATTTTTTTACTGTCAGAGACTTCAGTGCTGCATTACAGGGCTCCAGTTGAGGTCATAGCTATATTTTAAGCATGGCTATTACCTTCAAAGTGTTGTTTTATGCAGCAGGGAATTACATTTCATTGCTTGAGCAGCTGCTTTGCTTTCTGCAGACCAAATGTTGTGAAGTACGCAGCCTTTTGCCACTGCTGTCTGGATCGCTGGTTTCAGTGGGAGCAGTGGTTGTCCTGGGATGCTTGTAAGTCTGAACTGAATGAAAGGAAAGGAATTCGATGAATTAATTTCAGATGTGTGCCTTACTTGACAACAACATTACTAATGTGTGCAAGTCAGGGGCCTGATTGTTTCTGCATACTGTCTTGAAGACTCTCAGTAGAATCGTAGGATCCTCGTACTCAGTAGGGATGTGGACTTGAAATAGGATCTAGATTTCTTTGCTGTTATAAGGGAAAAACATCTTCACTTCTCTTTTTTGGAAATGACATTAGTGTCCAAATGAATGCATGCTTCAGAATGAGCAAGGGAAGCAGCACAAACCTGGGCTGTCATCTAAGCGAACAAGGTTTCTGAAACTCCCACAGGCACAAGCCCTCCTTAGATGAAATGGCTCTGCGTAAAAGACTGAAACAGGATGCTGAAAATCTAGCAGTAAGTGGAACTAGCCACAGATACAAAGTCCAGCTGTGGACTGAACTGGTTACAGCAAATCTTTTGTAGAGTCCCTGCAGATTGGAGGGAATAAACGTGTAGCAGCGTCACATGGGTAGAATGAGCAGTGCCTATGTTGAGGGATGTGATTAAGAGAGATAATGGCCTTAAGTTGCACCGGGGGAGGTTCAGGTTGGATGCTAGGAAAAATTTCTTCTCAGAAAGAGTGGTCAACAGGCCACCCAGGAAGGTGGTGGAGTCACCATCCCTGGAGGTTTTCAAGAATTGTGTAGATGCAGCACCGAGGGACATGGTTCAGTGGGCATGGTGGGGATGGGTTGACAGTTGGACTGGTTCAGACATGTCCAACCCGTGGCCTGTGGGTCACATGCGGCCCGGCACAGCTCGTACTGCAGCCCACCCTCTGCTGCCATGCCATCATGGTGGTGGCTCTGCCCCACCAAGTGGCCCAGCCAGCCTCAGGCACATAGCCATTGCTCAGCAACAACCAAACCATCTGTGTGCAATGAGCACTGTCTGAGCTGAACCCAGGACATGAGGAGGGTGCAGTGTAGTGCTAACTCAAGTTATGCAAATCATCTTATGTGTTTTGATACAGTAGCTAAACACAGTCCTGTGAATTTGCAGCCTTGCTTTCCACTTTGATAAAGGAATTTGAGAGTAGGTTTCAATATTACAAAAATATTTTTTCAGCGTATTTATGACTCCATTTTCAGTTGACATAAATACATTGCCTGCAGATTTTCAAATGGGGTGTGTAGAGTTGCAATCAGATATTCAACTCAAAAATTTGATCATGTCTCTTCACTAGACTTCTGTAAGACCTGTCTTACTTAAGAAAAATACCCCTTACTTCACCATCATGCCTTATTCATGTAATTGCTTTTTGGCAGCAGATACATTTGTGAACAACTATTTTCAAGAATGAAGCACTGGAAGAGTAAAATTTCATGAAAAAATCTGATTAATGCCTTGAGAACTCACTGAGAATTGCACCCACTTCCATTGAACCAGACTGATGCATTAGTTTCACAAAAACAAAGTCCCACTGTTTTATGTTTTATTGCTCTTTTTTTTTATGTTTTTATTAAAACTATAAAATGTTTTGTTAGTTATATACATTAACTATCTTATATATTTCATATGCAGCCTGAGACCATTCCTCTTCACTCAGCGCAGTCCAGGCAACCCAAGAGGTTGGACACCCATGGACTAGAACTTGGAGGTCTTTTCCATCCTTAATGATTCTGTGATTCTGTAAGGCTTGCCACATGGCTGTGGTTAGGACTATGTACCTGTGTGACTGTCATATGGGTGCTATCAAGCCTCCTTCATCTCATGGTGTGTGGAAACACTGGACTGGTAGGATGGCCCTGCCTCCTTAGGCAGTGGGATGTATTTGAGGGAGTGGTAGTGGTATGCAATGGCTAAATATGCCCATATATTTAAGTAATGCTTGTGCTTAGTCGTTTATCAGTCTTAGTTGGAAGGGCATAGCATACATACTGTTCTGATAGCAGTAGGCTGAAATAGGAGATCACTAGGTTTCTTGGTAGAATAGTTTGAGTTTGGAGACATCATGGATTTAGGAGCATTGAGATAAACCCAGCTTGTTGTTTCAGTGCCGTAAGAGGGATAGCTGGCAAACTTAGGAGTATAATATTTAGAATCTTTGCTGATGCACTGTGCAAAAATTAAAAAGGAAAATTGGAAACGGCTTTCACTATGCCTTAGGGTTATTTTTTTGTCAGACCTGTCTTTGTTATCTGTGCCAGAAGGGAAAGATGAGTCTTGTTTATGTAATACATCTTCTTAGAAGTCAGTGAAGTGAGAAGGAGGTTATGAATATCGTATTACTTACCTGGTTCTTTAGCATTTTAATTGATGCCTTGCAAATGCCGTCAAAATAGTTCTTAGGATGAGCACACTGGAAATCTGTCTGAAAATTTTGATGCTGGATCGTGAGTGTAATTAAAATGTGAAAAAGTATTCATTTGAATTTATGAAAGCAGGAGTGGTTTGTAAAGCTATTATGTTTGGGTGCATCTTAAAAGACACAAATCTTAGATGTCTGCCTGAAAGTATTTTAGAACCTCAGTTTGAAGACTAAATATTTCTGGTTTAATAAATTATCATAGAATTGAATCATAGAATGGCTTGGGTTGGAAGCATCCTTACAGCCCATCCAGCTCCAGCCCCCTGCTGTGGGCAGGGCTGCCACCCACCAGATCAGGCTGCCCAGGGCCCATCCAGCCTGGCCTTGAGCACCTCCAGGGATGGGGCATCCACAGCTTCTCTGGGCAGCTGTGCCAGTGCCTCACCACCCTCTGAGTAAAGAACTTCTTTCTAACATCTAACCTAAGTCTCCCCTCTTTTAATTTAAAACTGTTCTCCCGTGTCCTAACACTGTCAGACAGAGTAAAAAGTTGATCTTCATCTTGTTCGTAAGCTCCCTTTAAGTACTGGAAGGCTACAGTGGGGTCTCCCCAAAGCCTTCTCTTTTCCAGACTGAACAACCCCGGCTCCAAAGTAGCTCATTGCAATAAAATCTGTATGATATTTTCTTTTTATTCACTTCCGTTTTTATATTTTTTATTTTAGGAAGGCCATCTTGTGTTAATCTTAGATTGTCTAGATGGAAATAGAAGAGTATGCAATCTCCAGAAGGTTGCAACAGGGGATTAACAAGCTTCAGAATACAGTCCTCTTTACTTTTTACTGTATTTAAACTGCTGTTGAAACTGTTTTATTTTTCAGTTATTGATCTTCTCTCATATTCCAACAAGAGAGTGGTAACAAGCTTTCTGCAGCAAGCACTTGGGGATTCTATGCTGAATGAAGTGTTCTTGCTCTCAGCATTCAAACTCCAGCCAAAGAGCACAGCCACCATATTTGGCCTGTATTCACCAGCTGATGACAGCCAGTATTTTGAGTTTACGGTAATGGGACGGATGAATAAAGGTGAGTTGTTTGGAGTAAGTAGGGGAAAACTGGTAGTGGGTATGTCACAGAGCAACATTGAAAATAGTGTGATTAACCGTTGTGCTTGGGTCATTCTTGTTGCATGTTGTTACTTCACAAGATGAGAGCACTGGCAACATCCTCTCACTGTCCTGCTTTGTTGCACTCGCTGGCTGCTGCTCTCTCTTGGCCAGGAGAAGCTGACCCCACAGTCAGCTGGTAGCCCAGTGCTGAGAAAAGGAGGGTGGAGAAGAAGTATTGGAGAAAGGAGTCAATTTGTTTTTCTTCCTTTTTTTGCCCCTTGGGACAATCACTGGTTCTTATTACTGAGGAATGTGAGGGACACACGCACATGCTGCCTCATGCATATGAAAGGCTGGTTCTTGTTCCATTGACCCTGGAGGTTAGATGTGGCTGTGCAAGATAAACATTCCTAGCACACACAGGACTTTTTGGGTAAATTAAAGTGTTCTTAATTCAGTGAAATTGGCTCATTAGGAATCAGAGTAGAAACTTAAGCAGATTTTTAGGAATGGAGAGACCGTATCTAGGATATATTGCAATATTCATTCAGTGAAAAGTTATCAAATGATGTTAATTACTGTTGCTCCATTGACTTCACCACTACTATGATAACTTGCTGCTGCCATCACCATAGTCCGACAGATGTCTAAGCCTATAATATGGGAAACTGCTGTAAAATTTGAGATGCAGGAAAACTATTCTATATGCTAAATAAAAGCACAGCTTCTATTTGGGAGATACAGTGAAAGGAGTTGAGTAAAACATGGGTACTTCTGTTGAGTCTTCCAAAATCTTTCTGAGGTCAGAGAATAAGAATGCTTCTGCTATGTGTGTGCTGAAAGTGGGTGAGATGTGGTCATACCGTCGTATCAGTAACTGTAGTATGGTTCCTAAAACTGTTCACTTAATTGCTAAATAAGTGATGAATCGCACATACTTTCTGTCCCTCTCACTCACACGTGTAGACACAAAGATGTGCCTGTAAATATTGTATAGGAATACATATTAGGAATACATATGTATATACTCGTGTGCGTAAANTTTGATTTGCAAGAATACCTGCATGCCTGATAGTTAAAGCACCTCGGTAACTAATAGACTTGGTGAAGCTTTCTGGTGGAAAGTTGCATGGTGGTGTATTGGAGAAGTGTCTGTGACAGGCCTGCAGCCTACAGATGGGCAACACAAAGAAACTTTTAGTGACTAGTGCCATTTCTGCCTTGGGTAGTTGGGGTTAGGGACTCTTGTAACCTACCTGTTGTAAAGGACTGATTGCACATAGGGAGGCTTTTCACAGCAAGTCTGTTCCACAGAGGCCTCTTCACCTTGTTATTTTAATGCACCTTGTTTGAGATGTGTGGCACTGTGTGAGCAGTAGACTGTGTTTCACTGTGTTTTCACGTGTGATGTCTCTGGAAGTGTCAAGTATGCCATATGGCTACTTCATGCAGTCAGTAAAGTTCCATCCAGGAGATTGTCATATGAGCTGAAAGTATGGAGCGTGGGGGCTGTGGTGATCCTCTCAAGACTGGAGATCATCGCTTCAGTGGTGAGCCAACTTTGGTTTCTTAGCAAAATGTAAGGTCTAAATATTGGGGATTTACTGAAGGGTGCATACGTGTACCTCTGCTTGGCACAAGTCTCGCCTGAGTAGCCCAAGCCAGGCCTCGCCTGCTTTTAGCAATCCTGTATTTGTGATCTGCATTCCTGATGGTTTGCTGATGTTCTGGTTTTGTTGTGGTGAACCTGATACTAAATATGCTCATAATACCTAAATGTTTTTAAAGCAGAATTTTTATGTGAGATTTTTCTTTTCCTTTCAATGAGATACATTGATACATGCTTGAGTTAAGATGCTCTAAGTGTATCTGAATTGCAGGGCAACTTGTTTTAATTAGACCAATGTATTTTTGCAGGGCAAATTACAAATAGAGTCCTTCAGTTGCATATCCTTTCTGAACAGTTCCTTTCTGGAACAAACATCATTAAATGCATAAAACTGATGTAATTTAACAACTCAGTGAAGTGGTTCCTGTTTACTGTCAGGATTAGTAGTTTCATTGAAAGTCTGTTTCTTAAACAGTGCAAATGAGACATTGCTCTCAGGAATATCAGTGTAACACACCCTAGCAGCAAAAAGGTAATGCAGGGGCTTGGATGGGTTAAATAGTACAGAGGCTGTGGTCCAGCAAAATCTCCCTTCAGAAGCCTACTCTAGTTTACCAGATGGGTATTTGGCTTTGGCTGAGGAAGGAATACTTTATCCTTCATCCAAGCCAGACTGCTGCTTGTCTTGAAACTATTCTGGCAGGGTCTGTTCAGAGCCCTGCTGCCATCTCCTCTTTTTTCTAATTTGCTGCTGCGTTTGGTCACTCTGAGTGCAGGGCCCAGATCCAAGGACCGTTCTTTTATATGATGTAGTGTGCATAATATTTACCTAGGTAAAATGCCTGCAACGTACTCCTTCTTGCCAGATCTTTGAGCTGGCCAATAAATGCTAACTTTTAGCAAGTTACTGGTGACCTCATGCACCTTTGCGGAAATCTCAGCACTGGCAGCATTTTGACATAGACAGCAGCAAAAACATTCCTGATATTGATCACAGCTGCTGAGGCTTTAGCACTACTGTGGATGGGAAAGATGGAGACATACCCTGCACTGTTCATGCTGGTCTAAATCTGGATTATTTTATTCATTAGACCAAGCAAATAGAAAGGTAGTCAGGGATCTTCTAATAGGAAGGTAGTCAGGGATCTTCTGAGTTACTGGGTATCAGTTCCCTACTAACAAGATATCACAGTGTCAGAGGGCACATTAGTGGAAATTTGAGAGGAAAATTTGTTAAATGAATAGAAATTGAGTGAATTCAGTGTTAGATTCATGGCTTTTCTGAAGCTGGTAAGAGCATTTTCTCTCCACTGTCTCCAGGACAATTTTTAGTTGTCTTCGTTTTAATGCAGGTGTTTCTTGAAGGTCAGAGTATGTGTGAGCTTTTTCTTGATGCAGTTGTGGCAGTCAGTTGTGAACTTGAGACAGATGTTGAGAGGAGCCAGCACTTCACTGTGTAGGTTCCCAGAGCCTGTGCAGCTTGACTCCTCAGTGCACAAAACTGTTACTATGAGGAAATAAAGGACGTTGCAGAGATGGTGGTCAGTGGAATCTTTAAACCAAGGTCTAACGCGGTAGAATTGTTAAGTGATGTTTGGATGCACTCAGCTCATTGCTTCCACAGATATCTGCATGCATCCAGAAAGCCAGGGGTAGATTTTGTGGAGAGAACTAGCTAGCTTATCTAAGAGATTTAGCTTGCAGATCCTAGCTTACAGATCCAATTTCCTAAGGAAAGAGACATTTTTCAAATATGACACAGTGTGGAAGAAATTTTGTATTTATGCTGTTTTGTTTGACGGTGTGTTTTATTTCTGTTATGTATCGTGAAGTATTGAGTAGGTAATTCTCTAAAGCTTTGAAGTAAGAGTGGGATGGGGGCCAGTCGTCTTTAAGGGTGGGGCTTGTCTTTTCTGCATTGTATTTTGTTTTCGTTTCCAATTTGTTTCAGTGAAATGCAGATTACATGCTTGATTCCAAGCTTCCTTCTGTTCCTTTAATGATGCATTCGGATACACTGTCAGATGGCTTTGCTGAGTGCAATAAGCATTGCTGAAGCTGATTTTCTAGTTGTACATTTCTGCTACTGAGTATTTCTGGGGCTATCAGATATGTACCTGCCAAAGTGCTGGCAGCAGGCTGTCAGCTACACCTGTTACCTTTATCCCCATTTTGTAGAGTGTTATACCTTTAAAGGTGACGTGTTTCACTGTTTAAGCCAGTTAAAAAAGCTCAGACAAAGCAGTGGAAAACACTCTGCAGGCAGCGATGCCTTACAAATGGGGAGTTGGACAAGAGTCCCGGTGATTCTGCTCTGAGAGTCAACATCCCATTTATTCTTAGCATTTATATCTGCATATGGGATGCATTTACCAAAGCTGGCGTGTGGGGAAAATACCAGAGCAATTACAGATTTCCACAGAATTTTTCTTGATCAGCCATGGATTATCTGCCACCCTCTCATAGCCGTTCTCTGTGTTTTGTGCCAGTGGTGCTTCGCTATCTGAAGAGTGATGGGAAGTTGAACTCAGTGATTTTCAGCAGCGTCCAGCTGGCTGATGGGAAACCCCACGCTGTCATCTTGTGGCTGAGAGGCCTGCAGCAGGAATCAAGTACAATAGAGTTGTATCTGGACTGTCTGCAAGTAGGTGCCGTTCAGGACCTGCCAAAAGTGTTTTCAACTCTGTCGGAGAGGTCAGCAACAGTAGAGTTACACACTTTCCAGAAGAAGCCACAGGTGAGCAGGAAAACTGGGAGCAGGCTGAGCACTTAGAGGGACCCGCAGGGGTCCTCTGGACCACCAAATCCATACTTCTGAAACAAATGCAAATGTAAATTCCCTATGGAACAGCTGAAATCTTAGCTTCACTGAACCCAGTAGTCTTCTATTCATTTTAAATGCAATTTTTAACCTATTAACAACAACAGCAACAAAAAGAAATTACAGCTTCTGTCACTTCTGTCTAGATACTTTTTGAGGACTGAACATTTTGTAAGCTCCTCACTGATACAGTAAGCGCAGCCCTTCATGAGCTTCTTAGAGCTGTTCCACGTGAGGCAGCCTTGGCTGTGTATGTGATTTTTCTCTTCATGATAGTCAACATGGACTGAGAAGACAAAAGAAGGGGCAGCTCATGTGGTGCTAGATGAATGTCAAAACCCCATCTGTTTGACTACGATGGCTTTTCTGCCTCTATCTCCCAACCAGGGATTGTCATAGCCTCCTGTCATTTCCATATCAGTAGTCCAAGCTAAGCAGCATCTTCCATTGTCATCACTATAAAATATGCATTAGAAGGTGCAAAGGCATTCTGCCCCCAAGTTGCCCCCTTGCTTTATTTCATTGGAGACTTGAAAATAGGGAAATCACTAAGGTGCCCACCTACTTCATTTGAACGTAAAACTGTTTGAGAGAGGAAAGACTGCTTTGGATTCTACAAAAATCATTTTTGTATCCTGCAGATGTAAAAATAAAATCCCAAACTTCCTGGTATGTTAGATCATATGAATTGGAATACTGGGGAAAAAAAAAATAAAACCACAGCAGTATGAAAATCTACAAGGGAGAAATTTGAGGTTTTACAACAGTTCAGATGATGATGGGTGGTCCTGAAGGGATGGCGTAGGAGCCCTGCTTGCTTAGAAAATGGAGATCCTCTCTGAAAAATTAATCCACTTTTTCTGATATTTCACATTATTTCCACTGTTGTGCCAGAACTGTGAGCTCTCAGTTTTTCTTGTGACTCCAGGATACACTGGATGAGCTGAAGCTGGTAACTGGAGGAACGCTTGCTCAGGCGGGGAACCTGCAGGACTGTTTTCTTCAACAAATTGAACCTGCTCCTCAGTACAGTGGTAAGGCCTGCAACCAGTTTAAATGTTTTTTAGATATCGATGCAAAGAAGCTATGGTGGTGAATAGTAAAAATGTGAAGAAGCTCTATAGACGAGTAATGATAATTATTTGATTGAACTGCATCCATTATAATATCCTGTGAATATTTTATAAATAGCTCAGTCTGAAGAGAAAACAAACACAAGTGCCAGTGATTAAGTGCTGTTAATTTGGAAAGGAGGGCGTCTGATTACAAGAGGCTTTTTAGCATAACTTTGTAAGACTATAATTCTGTTATTGCGATCTGTTTGTGTCAGTTTTTGTCAGCCACCTGAATGCTCCGGTCATGGGAAGGATGAGGCACAAGGAGGAACACAGGAGGCTTCAGGGTGTTCTGGTGCTGCAGTTACTGAGGCCTGTGGTTCCATTTGGGAAAAGCCAATGCAAGGCAAACACTTGTCCTGCCACAAGTTAGCTGGCACTTTTGTTCACCTGCTGGGCCAGAACTCTGCCGCAAAACCAATTCCTTGTCTTCCTGTGCTATGTATTGTGGAGACTGAGCTGGGAACAGGGGAAAAGAGAAGGGGTGGAGGCTGTTGGGATTCCTGTAAGTACGCATTCTTGCTGGATGCAATCCCCTGTGATGGGCAAGCATGTTCTCTAACCACTCAGGACAGGCTGAACTGCCCCATCTGAACTCCTTCCTAGTGCCTGCTGATCTGCCTTCCTGCTGTGGGTGTGAGGTAGCTGAACGACTTCACACTGTGCATGCAATATGTTAGCATGTGGCTACAATGGGGGAAAAAATAGAAGTGAGTCTGTGGCTTGAAATAGGATCCAGGATAAACTTCTTCTTTCTCTTACCCTTTCCTGTCCTGCACCCTAAGCCCAACCCTCTGGCATTGCTACTTCAGATTAGAATAGATTTGGTGGCATTGGGAGACAAAATGCACAATTTCTATGTGAGAGCATCCTGCATACTTTATGTGAATGTAGGAATCAGTGCTCTGCAGTGATAACAGAATCTGCTGTGCCTTGTGGCTGTATAAATCCTATGTTGCGCACACTTCTGTTTTCTTGCTCCCTAACGTATATGTTAGGGATAAGCAAAAAAACAGTTCTATTGTCAAAGGTCTGTTTTTACTTTCCTATAAATCAGCACAGATTTACACATACACAAGAAGGATAATTCAGTGTCTTCTGGAAAAGCTCACAGCTTTGTGAGCAACATTTCCAGATTGCAGACTTGGAACTTTCTCATTTGTCACTTTTTTTTTTCTCATTAATAAATAATATTTTTCTGTATTACTACAGTGCATATTGTTTCTCCCTGGCTGCCTCCACTTCACAGAGCCATTTGAACTGGCAGCTCAAATTCAGTTGTTTATAACCTTCAAGTGGAATTAGTATCATGTTAAA
>WBMW01003698.1:249946-266463 GCA_013396635.1 Penelope pileata | reverse complement strand
AAAAAAAAAAAAACCCTCACATAAATATATTCAAAGTCTCTGTAGTCAAATCCAGTGAAGGAGTAGGTGCAAATGCTCCAATGGCAATATTAACTCAGCTGCCTTACCCTTTATTCCCTTTACAGGAGTGATATATCAGATAACCGCAATTTTACCTTTAGCCAGAAGAAACAGGAATGCAAATTCTTTGCTCTGTAGGGGTATGAGACCTATTTATTTTGGTAAAAACGTTTTCATATTAATCAGAAAATCATTGGAGGAGAGTTTTGGACCTGAAAAACTGCATGGCTTTGACTATGTGCCTGGTCGTTGCTCACTGCTGTAGCAGTAACATTTCTTTGCGCTCTGCGTGTGAGGCTGAAATATGCTGAGAATATGATGATTGGACAGAGGTTCAACATATATTTGGATCCTTCTGTGTGTCGGAAAATAAAGTGCAAGATGCTCTGGTTTTGGTAGATGAGATCAGTATGCCGCGTGCAATTAGCATCACAGAAATCGCTTGGGTGACAAAGGACCTTTGGAGGACGTCTGGTTCATGTAGGGTACCTGAACTTGGGTTAGTGGAAGAAACATAAGAAGAGCTGTGTTGCACCAGGCCAAAGGTTTTTTTAACCTAGCTATAGTTAGAGACAGTGGCTCAATATTGGCCCACAGAGAAGTGTATGAGCAAGAGGAGTTACGGTGTAGTTTTTCCTGAATTCTCTAGCAGTGGTAAACAGAGCTCTGGAGTCTCCATGTCTTTGTACTGGATAGATGTTTTCTTCCCCGACTTGGTCTGGCTTTGAATACTTGGTCTCCTCGAAAGAAGATCATTACACATCTCAAGCGATACTTCCTTCTGTTCGTTTTGAACCTGCCCCTCTGTAACTGTTTGTGTAACTTCTCTATGCAGCTTCTTTGGGTAGTAGGATACAGACTGACAAGAAACTACTCTCTCATCAGCCATCATACCTTAATTGTGGCTGGCTTTCTAATTCTGGCCAAGTAACCACAATCTCTTTGAATGATGCTTCAGGACTGCCTTTGCTTGGTGGTCTGTGGTGGGATGCTTAAGCCAGTATCACTGCCAAGGGAGTTAGAAGAAGGGCCAGTGTATCTGTGAGGCATTTCAGTGGCCTGCGGTCATGCAGCCTAGTGTTTGTGTGTCGCCCTGTCTGGTCTGATGAGCTGAGCAACGAAGCAGAACACCTGCTCCAAATCCAAGGACCTTTAGAAATCCAGTGAAAATAACGGCAAGTAGGTCCCTGTCATGACCTCAGCCTTATGGAGATTAAGTGAATCAAGGGACTTCAGTTCCTTGCTGGACAGTAATTTTTCAGATCCTTCTCTGAATTTAAGTACTGTTGTGAAAGCTATTCTGTTAGGTTGCTACTGACTCAAGATACAGACCAGACACTAGCTGTACTGGGGAGGTACCTAAGCAGACGTGTTACGGGTGAGAGAGACCACATGTTAGGACTGGAAAGCTGCGTAGCTTCAGTATGTATCTGTGGCTTACCTTGCTCGCTCCTGGGAAAAGCCTCTCTGCAGTGTATTCTACATCATGCTGTGGCCCAGCAGCTCCCTGAAGGGCCTCTCCAGGTTCCTACCACAGATCGTCAGCCATCCTGCTACTGGTGAGGCTTACCATAGGGCTAGGCTTTAAATGTAGGTGGAAAAAAATGCTATTGTTAGTCATCTGTTTATGCTCTGCTATCTAAATTTGCAAACAGCACGCACAGTTTGTGGCAGTATAACCTGTTTAGTCCACCTTAACAATGAACAGTCTGCAAAACTTAAGTGTACAAAATAGACCTGTTTTTTCATTCAAATGCTAGCCAATAAAAAAGCATCTTGAGATTTCTTGCAGATTTCAATCAATAATGCCTAGACCACTCGTTTCCAACAAAAAAAAAAAAAGAAAAAAAAAAAAAAAAAAAGAACTCCAGTATCTGGCCTGACAGCCTGCATGCCAGGTTCTATTATGGGATTCTGAAATACCAATAATATTAACTCCTGCCACCTTCCTCTCCAAATAAAAAAGAAGAAAAGATTGGGACTAGAATAGAGGGAGGTTCTTGAACAGGTTGTTCCTGAGTCTTTAAAATTGTTTAGTGTTTTGATGAGAAAATCTGAAATGAGAAAAAGTAGTATATGTGGAGTTGTATGATTTGCGCCAGAATGTTTGGAAACATTTAGAAATGCTCTGAAGTACCAAATAGTGAGGTAAACGTTAAGAAAAGCATTTTTCATGCAAGCTTTCAATACTCTCAAAGAAACATATGAGTAAACCTCCCTGAAGCCATTGGGCATAATATCAAAATATCTGGCCTGCTTAGAATGCAAAACAGCATGTATTTGTGGCATTTGTTTTGACATGCAGACTTTGAGAAGCTGTTGTGGTTTGACCCAGCAGATAGCTAAGTCCCACACAGTTGTTTGCTCAACCTCACCTCCCCCCCCGCCCCCGAGTGGGATGAGGGAGACATCAGGAGAAAACGCAGTAGAACTCGTGGGTTGGGATAAAAGCTATTTACTAAGACAGCAAAGGAAGTTAAAGCAATAATGGAAATTACATATATATGTATATACATACACAGAAATAAATGATACACAAAACAAGGGCTCATCACCCACCGACCAATGCCCAGCCAGTCCCCAGCAGTGGCCCCTCCCCGTCTAACTCTTATATTTACATGATGTCATATGGTAAGGAATATCCCTTTGGTCAGTTTGGGTCAGCTGCCCTGGTCCTGTCCACTCCCAGCTCTCTGTGATGCCCCCAGCCCCTTGGCTGGCAGAGCACTGCAAGAAGCGGAGGACTGAAACATCCTTGTCTGTGTTTAATGCTGCCAGGTGTTATCAGATTTATTTTCTTGTAGAACCAAAACACAGCGTCACAGAAAGGCAACTTCTGTTTCATCTAAACTAAGACAGAAGCAAATAATAGGAAGTAAACAAATCTCTGCTTGAGAGAGCTACAAACTGCTAAGTAAGCTACAAACAGAAGCTACTGTGCTAACCATACTCTTGTTCTTCCCTGTCATTGGGCCAAAACTAATGTTTTGTTTAAGAAGTAGGCGTTTTGTGTAAAGATCTTTGTTCAGTTCTGCTCCTTTCCTGTAGTTCAGTGCAAATGCAACTTTTGATCTTTTCTCAGAGTTCTTTTATTTTCTATTTGGTATTGAGAATTGTCTTTGAGAGATTGTAGCCTGTTGAGCATATGTTCTGTGAACCCATATAAACTCTGTGCTGCTGAAAGGCAGCTGTGGAAATAGTGCTCAGAGCAGTGAGCTGCCTTTTTGAAGAAAAGCCAAATGACTGCACGGGTATTAAAACTGCTGTTCTGGTCAGAGCAACTGCATGCTTCTGTGGCATACCATTGAGTTCAGTCCAGTAGAAACTCGAGTTTGTGTAAATTCTACTGTAAGAATTGGAGCTAGATACTGTGTCTGTTCTAAGCATCGGTACAGAACTTAAGCAACAGTAATGTCTGGCCTCCTTGGCTCTTCAGGATGCTTCCGTCTTGTATTTCAGAAACGATTGTGACAAATGAAGGAGTTGTGTGTGTTGTGCACTATTCCACTGCTGTTTCTCTACAGGTGATTTTAATAGGCAGCTGATGAATCAGATGATGCAAATGAACCAGATACTGGGAGAGGTGAAAGACCTTCTCAAACAACAGGTACTGTATAAGGACTTCAGTGTGAAATATCCCAAGCCTGCAATTTCAGCGGTGTCAGTGAAGAATTTGTATAAGCAGTAAGCTTTTTCCTAGAGTTCATTGGCTCAGAAAAGTGACAACCTGATAGATCTACCCGTACCAGGATCTCAACTGAACATGAATTTGTTCCAGTTACTACTTGGTCTCAGTACTGGATTTTCTGGTGCATAGCTGTTGTTGAGCATATAATTATTAAAGATCCTTCTGAACTGAAGTATGACCATTATCACTGTCCTTTTTATTGATTACAAAGAGCAACTGATTTCAAGATACAATATATACGTTGCATGGTCTGAGTGGCATCTTGGGGAAGAAATACAATGATTCTTCTGTCAGCCAGGTGCAAACTACCTGTATCCAAATAATGTTTATTTTCCATATTCTTAAGGTCAAAGAAACAACTTTTCTGAGAAATACCATAGCTGAGTGTCAAGCCTGTGGTGAGTATTCCTGTATCGCTTGTAAAAGGCAACAGATGAGATGTACAGTCATTTAAAATCTAATATTGATACCATCAGTTCTGTTCGGCTTCTAAGAAGTACGTCTTAGAAAAATCCTTTGTCCAAAGCTCTAGATGTATTGATCACAAATTTTAAATAGATTCTCATTGGAGAAAAAGCTTTCAGTTGCCATGAATCTGACAACCACCCATTGGGTTATAAAAACCCTGTACACAAGCAGTAGTGCCTCACACTGTACTGTCAGTTTTTGGTTTGCCGTGAAGGCATGCTGCATGTACCTGGGGAAGGAGACATTGCCTGCTAAACATCTCACAGACAATCTTAGTGGGAGTACAGGTGAGGAACTGTATTCTGTGCTAGCTGGTGTATGTCAGTCTGAGGAGAATCCTAGGTAGTCTACCTGAAAGTATTCTGATTCTGAGTAGGTTGTCACTGGTTAACAGCAGTAAGATCCAAAAGAAAGTGCCCATCTTTTCACTGAATGGAAGAAATACATTCCTAAATGCTACAGCATGGTTTTTCTACCCAATTGCAGGACTCACATGCAGTCAGTGTAAAAACAGAAAATAATCCCTCACTGGGTGGAGTAAAAGAACTTAAAATTACTGGATCTTTTAGCTGATTGCTTCTCCCAAGCTGTCAGCCTTAACAAAACTGAGCTGAGCTCTAGCCAGGTTAAATTTCATATGCCAATGATGAAGAAAAAGTCATTAGATCTTGCACAGCTGCAAAGATGTAGCCCGTGTGTTGGTACCAGGGTACAACACCATCCAGACCCAGTGCTGCTCTTTGTGTGCCTGAGCCAGTGTACTTATATGTCTAGCTGTGCATTTGTGGGCTGCTAGCTGCTCCTTCTTCATTCAGATATGTTTTTGCAAAACCATGTTGCTGTTTTTCTTACAAAATGATGATCTTGCTGATCTAGCCAGAGACGTGCCTTGTACCTTCAAACTTTAATCTGTTGGGCATTCCTTTGGCCATCTGAGGTCACTGGCTTTCACAGTTGCCTGCCCCGGCCAGCAGTGGGTCTGTGCTGGAACTAACCTAGCAGGAGGGCCTCCACATGTAGCCAGGAGCAGCGCAGGAACCTAACAAAACAGCCTTAATTTCCCTCATCTGAGGTCACAGCAACCTGCTTGGCCGTTGCCAGCATGAAGTCTCTTCAGCCACAGCACAGCTGGTAGCAGCTTGCAGAAATGCAAAGTTCCTACTTAGCAGAATCCTGGGGATCTCTTCTGAGCACTTGCCAGCCGAAAGCAATGATTGATGTTTCCCTCAATTGCTAAAACTGCTCTTCTTTCTGCATTAAAGGTTTGGGAACTGTGAATTTTCCAACTCCGCTCCCTCGGCGTAGCAAACCCAAATGCGAAGCAAGTTCCTGCTTCAGGGGAGTCAGGTGCATGGAGACAGCTGAGGGATTTCAGTGCGGCCCCTGCCCTGAAGGGCTCACAGGGAACGGAGTGACATGCTCAGATATCGATGAGGTAAAATAGTGACTTATATTGAAACAGAAAGGCAACTTCTGAAAAAAAATCCCCCAAAAAAACCTAAAAACCTAAAAAACCTAAAAAGCAACTGTTTCATATATAGCAATGGGTTGCTGATGCTTGCTGTTTGCAGCATTTGCTGACTGCTTACACGGTGCATATTAATTCATTCTGATTTAATTCTACCTCCTTGTTTTGCTGTTGCTGCAACTTTATGGAGGTTATATGTGTGAGGGCTTGAAATACCCTGGTGGGCTGGGAAGTTACTTAAAGGACTTCAGTGTTTCCAAAAAAAAAAAATAATAAAGCTTTTGACATAGTTATTTGTATTCCACAAGAAGATTCTGCATATTCTGTTATGTGCAGAGCAGCAGAAACACTTCCTGTTGACATGGGCTTTGTATCTCTGAACTACAGTGATCCTGAACTGGCCTTGGAGACCAAAGTCCTCTTCTTACCCCTAACTGTAACTGTGTTTTCAGCCTAACTTTAAAGGTCTATGACAGAAAACGAACAGTTGTTCTTCATTTTCTTTCTTTATTGTTATGATGAAAACTGATAAGGTTGACTGAAGTATGCTATTTTTCTTGTGCTATGTCAGCAATTAAGCATTTGCTTGTAGTGAGGACCAACAGATTTACAGTATGATAAATGATTAAATAAAACCTTTATTAAATTAAATGTGTCACTTACTCAGAACACTTAAGAACAACAAAAACACCTTCATGTTGCTTCATGTTTTTTCATTTTGATTATTTTTGACATTATCCTTTAATAATCCCCCCCAACATGTAGAAATGCCTGGATGTGTTAGACCAGGGGACCAGGAGAATTAGGTCGTTAATTGTACCTGTGGATGTCACAGTCCTATCAGTGTACCTGCCAATGATGTCAGATAGCAAGAGCAATTCCATTTTTCACTTTCCTAGCTAACAAGAGATGTGCTTTGACTGCTTGTTTGGTTTGCTCCCTCCTGTAGACCATCAGCAGAGAGACTGTGCCCAACTTACCTGTGTGAGAAAAACATTGGGAAGAGAGAGTGTGTTGAGTGTGGCAGCTTCCTGAGTTGTAGGCGAGTCTTTTATTTTACCTCATATGGCATGAACTGTGTCTGCTGCAACAGAAGGTGCAAAAAAAAAAACAACAACAGAGGTGAAGCTCTGAAATGCGAGTGCAAGAGGTGAAGCTGAGGCAGCTGTGCTGTGATTGCCATACCAGGCAGCCATGGTGAGAGACTCAGGCCAGCCAAGATGGAGCCCGTCCGTAGAGAAAGGGTCCCCCTCCCCAAGCTGTACCCTGACTGAGAGAGCAGAGCTCCTCCCTTCTATCTTCAGAGTTGGAGCAATTCTACCCATGATAGCAGTGTTGGGAAAGCAAGCCAAGACTGCTGTACAGTGTCCCAGTGTTAACATTAGGTTTCCCTGAGCAATCGTGCTCTGCCACTGGAGGTTTGCTTGCCTTTCAGTTCTTACCACCACTCTGTGTGGCAGAGCTGATGGTTAGAAACAGTGAGGAATTTCTGCCTAAATGATGTCACACTGATAATGCTGTACTTACATGGGGTCTTCCGTGGGCATGGCTGCTAAAATGCCAGCTAGTCTGGTGCATTTTGTTCACCAGAAAATAGCTCCTGTAGCAGCTGGATTTTCACTTATGTAAGCAGAGGGAGAAAAGAGATAATAAATGGCAGTAGACTTGTATTGTCTAATAAAAGAGTCTGTCATGTTACTTGTTTTCCTGAGTTAGCTGAGACTGTAAGTAAAGAAATATATTTTTGAAGGTGCAAAAATTTGTTGAAAAAAAAATATTTTTTGAAGGTTCTAGGAATCTCTTTTAGTATAATACCTTTCTACTGAACAAACTGTTTTTGTACTTCCAAAAAACTGGCAAAAAAGAAAAAAAAGTGAGGAAGCTTCTAGATTTCTTTAAGAGCTGCTGTCATTCTTCCAGAGACTCTATCTGCAATAACATATCTGCAATAAGCTCCCTTCTTATTCATTACCATCTTGAAGACATTGCTTTCACAGGCAGCGTTCTGTGAGCTGCAGCTCTTCGCTGTTCATTATGTAATTTGAGTGCCCTCTCCTGGATACAATAAAAAATCCATATTAAATAATTCACTAATGGAGACAGAAAGTCTGTTCTAAGTTTTACATTTTTCTTATGCTAATTGCAATTGCTGATTGTACTTCTATTGTGTGTGTGTTCAGTTACTGCACAAGCCTTATGTTTGTTGCTTTACGTGGATGTGCTCTGGCTTGTTCTGCCTTCATCTTAGCATTCTTTTCCTGTTAGTTACAAAAGGAGAAAAGGCATTTTTTTTTTTTTTAAATTCCTTTTGTGTAACTTATGTATTGTTGTCTCTGAGCCACAAGCTGCATGGTGACATGTTGATGTTTTCTGTACTTCTGCAAGTACTGCCTAGTGGCTAGTGCTGATACTTCAGAGGCAGCAGTGCAGGATGCTGTTTGTGAACTGACACCCACAAGGCCACTGGAATGGAGTTAAAACCATTCTGTAAAACCACACGAGGCAATGAACTAAAGTCTTTACTCCAAGGGTGATGCTATGGGTGTGTGGTATTTTGGGAGAAGTGTTGGGGGTTGACTGTGGGCCTCTGGTTTAGAAATGTGTGTGTGCCACTGCCATGTACCTGGCACGTCCATAGGTCACTCTGAAAGTAATGTCTTCTATTTATTTCCATGGAAACTGCAACAGATTCAAAGAGGACAATAACGCTGTTTGATAGAGCAAATTCTCATCTACAAAACACTATTTTTCAACACAGTCACCAACATTAGTGCATTTTTGTGCATTTTTGCCAGTGGTGAGCAAGAGCCTGAATGCTGCACTCGTAACAGTCTGCACCAGCGGAGGTGACCTGCTGTTGCTGCTGTCACTGCTGAAATGCACCACCACCGCCTCACTGTGCTCACAGCCGCTGCTTGGGCTCCATCAAGATTCAGCAAGCATTGATGAATGTCAGTGGGTGCCATTGTTTCTGTCTGGGTGAATTCAATTCCACACCTTTGCTCCATCCACACTCCCATGTCAGACGCCATTTGGTCAGGCTGCCCCTCTGCTGTCATCTGTCACACGGCAACAACATGGAACAGGATATTGGTGGGAAGGTTCAGCCTCTGCTGCCATATCACCAGCATCTGCCTTTGATGTCATAAACCAACATCATAAAACAAGAGGCATTACTTTCAGAGCAGCCCTCGTATTTGGTTTGCTTCTATGAGATTTGCCCAAATGCAAACAAAGGAAAATGTCTTTGCTACTTCTGTGTGAACAAAACACAACTGCAGTACCATTTGCGGGTTGCAACCTAGCTACTTTCCTGCTGGTGTTGGCTGGGCCCCTCCAGGAGAATTCTCATCCTCCAAAGGAGATGAACCTCCCCAGCGAAAGGAAGAATGGGAATCAGAGCTAAGGCCATAATCTGTGGGCAAAAATGGAAGATTGTGTTATTTAAATTACAGCAATAGCTGAAGACCAGGTGGAGTCAGACATACCTGAAACTTTTCTCTGCAAGTCAGCTGTGAACAGAACATAGAAGAATATCCAGACATTTGCATGTAGCATTACCTAGGCAGGTTGAATGAAGGGTCAAAGCACACAGCCTGGATGTTACTGAAGTGCAAATGAGTGCTCATTTGATTCTTTTTTCTTTTTTTCTTTGCAGTGCCATTACAGCCCTTGCTTTCCTGGAGTGCGTTGTGTGAACACTGCTCCAGGTTTCCGATGTGAGACCTGCCCCCCAGGATATACAGGACAAGCTCTGCAAGGAGTAGGGCTCAACTATGCCAAGAACAATAAGCAGGTGAGTGGCAGTATCGCCTCCATTGCTAGGTGATGGTCTTTGTTGATGTATCAGTATCGCATTTTATTTATGTTTCAGTCATTCCACAGTTACCTTAGAAGACCTTAAGTTGTGTTTTCCTGCTTTTGGTGTGAGTACTAACAGCTGAACACCCAAGACTAGTGTGGAGATTTCCTATGCCACACAGTATCTCTTCAGGGTTTATATGTGTCTGGAAATCCATCTGAAATGCCAGTGGGTATGTCTCTGCCATTCTAAAAGTGGTTTCAGTAGAGGCTGTGGCTCTTTTGTAGACTTAAACCTTGGTGACTTGTCTTCAGACTTAGATCTCAAGCTGACATATTTTTTTTTATTTGAGGTTGTTTTGTTTTATTTCTAGGTCTGCTTAGACATTGATGAATGTCAGAATGGTGGACATGGACTCTGTGTTCCAAATTCCCATTGTATAAACACTTTGGTAAGCAATTTTTCATTTATGACTTTTAAAAAAATGATTGTTTTAAAATTCTTTGAGGCTAGAATTGGATTTGTGACTCTCATTCAAGAGCTGAATAATATAATCTGCTTGTTGGCTTCATCTAAACCAAAGAATCCCTTGCTTTTTTTCTGAATAGTAAGGAAATAATCAGTAGTTGATTTGGCATTCATATGTCCACCTGAGCTGTATATACATCCCTTTTCATGAGGAATGGTAGTAAGTCTTCTTTCCACACCCTCCAGTTATGTGTGTTTATGAGTGTGTTATGGCAAGGAACCTCTTCTCAAAGATTCAGTCTTTGCTTCCTCTGATCTCTTCCCATCAGGAAACTGCTGGAATAAGCTGTTCTTCTAGATGCTCTTCTTGTAAGAAGTCTTCACTTCATTAGGGTATTTATATGGTATTAGATATTCCTCTATATAAGCATGGAGAAAAGGAGAGCTGCAATTGATGAAACACATCTAATAGCTGTGGATGTTAAATCCAACAAGTATACAACAAGTAGAAATGGTTTGAAAGATGTTAGGATCCAACAGAGTGGGTATACAACCATTTTAATGCTATGAAGCAATTTGGACCTTTCACTTCTGCTGCTGTCAAATATTCTTCTGCTACAGCTGGCTGCATAGAGCAGACTTCCTTCATCGCAGGAGAGGGGTTAAAAATAACCTACAGGTTTAAAGGTGATCGTATTTTGCAAGTGAGTATTGTTGAGGCGACCAGCAGTGTTCCAAATGACGTGTTTTCCTTGCAGATAGCCTTGTCTTTCTAGGACTGCTCTCACTGCTCACTTAAGTTTCTCTCTCTCTCTGTTTGTATATTTTGGTGTCCGGAGTGCATCTGTCACACGCTGTGTTGTGCTGCATGACTAGGCATGACTAACCCTCTTCTGGAGGCTGTCAGGCCCGGTTTGCAGAGGGCAACAAGAGGCCTGCCAGCTGTCAAACAACAGAATGGGGTTTTTTGCTTGTGTCTTTCTTTAGAAAGAGTTTAGTCAGGAAAAACTGCATTAAAAATTGGTTTAATGCATACGAAGGCTTGATATAGAACAGAATATACGAAGAGGACTCCAGACCGTGGCATCCAATAGGAGAAAATGCACAGGCTGTTACCTTTTATAAAGGCCATGTCATTTGCATTGTCCGGTGATCATGTTGCTGTTCATTCATCTGCATGTGTTTCAGCCAGAAAGTACGCAGATGGCACAGAGTTCGAATTTGGAATGAAGCTAGCTAGGAACACGGGACAAAAATAATGCCCGGTTGAGTAGTAAATTCCTTTCTGTCATGCAGTTCATCTGAAAGTATTTGTGTGGGAAGAGTGAAGTTGTCTGAAGCACCTCAGTTATACAAAGGCATAAGTTTGTCAGAGGTCTGTCTACTTTTTTTTTTTGACATATCGTAAGTAATTATTCGTAGAATCACAGAATATCCTGAGTTGGAAGGGACCCGCAAGGATTGAGTCCAACTCTTGGCTGCGCACAGGACCACCCAAAACTCAAACCCTATGTCTGAGAGCGTTGTCCAAACAAACGCTGAACAAACCAAGGGACCTCAGCTGCTCCTCACACGTCTTGCCCTGCGGACCCTTCACCATCTTTGCAGCCCTCATTTGAACAGTCTGTAATAGTTTTATGTCTTATATCGTGGTGCTGAGTTTTCTATAAGGAATAAAGGTTGATTTCAATTAACTTCTACATGAGAGACAAAAGCCACGTTAGATACCTCAAGAGAATCTCTTGTTATCAGCATTTATCTGTTTATATCTCTTACAGTGATTGTCCCAGCACAAACTGAGATTCTTTGGTTCAGCTTCTTTGTGTTTTTTCTAAGAGAGTAGCACAAATATGATTCATAAAAATGTATGTATGCTTCTAGGTAAACCACTGAAAAAGGTTGCACGGATGTTCTTACTGCAGTGTAAGTAAGGATGGCTTTGTCTTCAACTCCTGAATTCCTTTCTGAGGAAGATATTTAGCTTAGATTGGCTTAAAAATAATAATGAAGACAAGATGATAATCAAGACAAGATGAACCTTCTTGGCTTTCTTAGATTGTTGTAGCCAGTTCAGCTTAGATAAACAGATGGGTTAGCTTTACACTGAAGTAAGAGTTTCCAGTCTGAATAAACAGATACTGCTTACAATTTTGCACAAAGTTTTGGCCACTTGGAAGTAGCTTATAGTAATGCTGGCAGAGACAAGGCATCATGTAGAAGCTGTTGTTGGAAGACTTTTCTCTGGCTAAACAAAAAACTGATCTCAACAGGTGTGCCTTGAGCTTGTTTTAGAGTTTGCAGTCTGGGAACGAAACCTGAATCTGATGTCAAAAGTCTGCTCACAGTGCAAGAGGCCTCAGTAGATGAAAAACTGCATTTGCACAGCATGAGCAGTATGACATGAGTCTTACTTACACACGTGCTTTAAAAAGAAAAAAAGAAGTCTGTTAAAAGGCTGGCTAATAACTTTTTATTCTTAAAGGGTTCTTACCGCTGTGGCCAGTGCAAATCAGGATACACAGGAGACCAAGTCAGGGGATGCCAGGCAGAGAGAAGCTGCAGAAGTCGAGCCCTCAATCCATGCAGTGTCCATGCCCGGTGTATTGAAGAAAGACGAGGAGAGGTGACATGCATTGTGAGTGCATAAATTCATGCATTTTTACATGAAAAACATCTGGAACTAAGCAAGTCTTTGCGATCATTTTATCACTACAGTTGGGTAACCAAATTGCAGCACATTGGCCCAGACTAGTTATGAGACTAACCAAACTGAGTCTATCTTGCAATTTTTTTTCTTCTTGCAGCACATCTATATGGCAGCCGTACTTGCATGCCATATTTGCTATGTGAGCTGCTAGCTTCTATGTGATTAGATTTTTTTGGGAATGGCTTTTATAGACCTTCTGTAGTCTCCTCTGAAAGGACTCTCAAGTGTACAAAAGACTTCACAAGGGCAAATTCCTCTCCTGGTGCTCGGCTGAATGGAGAGCTTCTCAGCTGCATAGCTGTAATTAGGGATCCCGTCTGCATACCCACAGTGCCTGTTTCTGCTAATAGAGATGGTAATTTTCCAAGTGAAACCACAGATTCTATGCACAAGTAGACTGTACTGTGGTTTCCAGTGCTGGAAGCAGAGGAGCAGTAAGTGCTGTATGAACATTTATTGTAAGTCTAACTGAAGTATATTGCATAGTTTTTTCCAGGTTGCAAGGGGAAGCAATTGACTAATCCCATGTCCTAAATTTGGAGACAGCATGTGCTTTTGCTGGCACTTGCTTTGGTCTCATTTTTAAGGACATCTATTTCAAAGAAGAAGAAATGAGACTATTTTAAGTCCATGCTGTAATGGGAAGATATCTAGATACTTGTATTAGGCAAGTCTTTGTTTTAAAGGGAGGCCAGAGTTTAACGTGCAGTTCCGTGCACAATTACAAATTAGGGATTGGTTTGAAACAATAGCAGTGTCATTGGCTAGCATGAACTTGTGTACTGTGTGCTGATGCAAACTCAGTAACTGTCAGAACAGTTTTCTTTTAAAATTTTCTCTAGTTGCTGATGTATTCTTGAGATACTGACTAAAGCACTGAGCTAATTGTGAGTCCCTTGCTGAGATGCTGCCTAGGTCCAGCTTTTCTTTTTGCCATCTGCAGATGAGGAACCAAAACTGATTTCTGTTAGATGACCATAAGAAATCTGTAATTCCCACTGAAATCGTTAGGTGTTGCACACAGTCCATTTAAACAAAGTCTTAGCTTATTTGAGCTGTTCCTAGATACAGAGAGCTTGAATTACTGATTTTCTTTCCACGCTGGGAGATGCTGAGGTGTATTTCATTGTACTGCAATGCCTGTTCATGCCTTCTGCATGTTAGCATTTTCAAGATTGATATTGCAGTGACGTGTTAACCTTTTGGTAGTACTGCCATGGTGTTTCATTGATAGTGTGGCATTGGCTGGGCTGGTGATGGTTATATTTGTGGAAAAGATGTTGACATCGATGGCTACCCTAATGAAGAGCTTTCTTGCCCTGCTGAAAGCTGCAGAAAGGTAAGAAATTCCTTCTTAATCTTCTACTAATTCAAAGCATGAGGGGGTAAAAAGAAGTGTAAGAAACATGATGGAATGTATTCATCTTTTTCAAGTAATTGAATTCCTGTGGATAAATCCTATGTCATTTAATTAATCGAAGCAATAATAGAAAATCTGATGTTTTCATAATTCCAGTGACTCCAACCCACAGACCACCAGACATATCTCGCTTTTTTGTCTAGGACAATTGCAGGTTTGTCCCGAACTCTGGACAAGAAGATGCCGATGGTGATGGGATTGGAGATGCCTGTGATGAAGACGCAGATGGAGATGGCATTCCCAATGAACAGGTGCTCTGTGTAGATCGGGGTACAGGAGTCTGTACAGACAGAAGAGTCTCACATTACTGCAAGAGGCAGTGATTTTGAAATCTGGCTCAGTTCTATTTGCCAGATATCCCATCTACATCACTGTCAATAGCTCTCTAAATTCCACTTTTTTTTTTTTTTTTTAAATATAAGGCTCCCTTTTGTCAGACCTGAAAAAACAAAAAAACTAAGATTGTCCCACTAGTGTATGCTCCATTATTATGTTTTAGCAATGAATTCTACAGCCTTTTGTAAACAGAACTTGTGTTCTTGTTTCACGCTTTCCTATGACGTGGATGTCAGGAACAGTGCTTATCATTATTGTCTTTCTCTTCAAAGAGCAGTTTGACCTGACATCACAGTCAGTGGTCACAATCAACGAGGGATCCAAAACCCACAGAAATTAATGGCTGTCTTGCCAGTAACTTTAAGAAGCTTTGGATTGTGTTCTGAAATTGAAAGATATTTCCATGTGGGGACACTACTGCAGAATATATCAGAGCATAAATTCAGATTGTAAAAGCTCTTTTGTGTTCACCCCATATCCTCACATATGCAGTGTTGTTGTACGCTGAGATCCTTGTGTGATGTTTCTTAATGCACTTGCCAGGAAGACAACAAGGATACTCTGTTCAGAATGCAAATGTCCACGTGGAACTAGGACAGACTAGTGATCACACAAGGCAATCACAGGCTATTTTTGCCACTGAGGCCGACTCTAAATTTTGGTAGCTTAAAGCACCTGATCTTGTTCATGTTCTAGAGAGAAAAATATTAAATCCTCCTTCAACTGTAAATCTATATGCAGTTTCAGCACCTTCATAATTGTGTACCTTGTTTGCTGTTGATCAGTTCTGTTTTGCCTGTTGATCCATGTGAGTGGGGTCATGGATGAGCTAGATGCAAGAGGAATGTTTACACCACTTTGAAATTCAGTTTTTCCTATACACTTTGTGATGAGAAGAGAGAGACGAAAGACTCGTACTTTTTGCATGAAAAAGTGCTAATTGTCCAAGAGTTCTAGCTTCCTTTTGAGTCTCTACCAGAAGGGGGCAACCACCTTTCACCAAAAGCATCTACAAACCTTGCCAGGGTCTCTGAGCTGCAGCGTTGGAGAAGGTCCGTGTAAGGAGCTAAGGCATCAAAAACAGGTTACTCATGTAGACCCATCCAAAATGAGAATCAGAAGTCAAAGTTATAAATAAAGGTTTACGTTACTCACTGTTCATGTTTAGTGTTCCCATGGTGTGATTCAAAGCAGACCTTTGAGGCTGCTAGTGAAATCCGGTCCGGAGTTGATGTTCACGTAAAATAGCAAACTGCTCACTAAAGTGGAAATGCAAGATTCAGGACTCAGCTCATATCTAATTTGAATCTGTGTCTCTTGCAGGATAACTGTGTCTTGACTCCCAATGTTAACCAGAGAAATAGTGACCAAGATATATTTGGAGATGCTTGTGACAACTGCCGCAACGTCCTGAATAATGACCAAAGGGACACGGATAGTGATGGGAAAGGAGATGCTTGTGATGATGACATGGATGGAGATGGTTGGTAACTCTTCACTTACAATTTCACTGATGTTACTGAATTTTACTCAGCAAATGCTGTGCATTAGAAACTTCCTGCCACCAGCTGCTGAATGTCATGTAACACATTGCCTTCATGAAACCTCTGTTCAGAGTTATTTTCTGTTAGATTAATTTATATCTTTTAGCCTTCATCTGAAGCACTGAACACTTTCTAACAGATAAACCAAGCTTTGTTTCATGAATAAGTTAAGGTCGTTCAGTAACACCTTAAAGGTGCAAACGTGTCCCAGAGTATCCAGCTGCTGCCTGTCTCAGATGCCCACAGGCTACATAATGTATTATTATTTCCACTTCTGTGTTAGTCTTGAAAAAAGTAAGAAAAGTTACTGTCTTTCAGATGTCTCTCAGAGGGTAGTGATCAGCGGCACAGAGTCCAGCTGGAGGCCTGTAACTAGCGGTGTCCCCAGGGGTCGGTGCTGGGTCCGGTCTTGTTCAGTATCTTCATCAACGACCTTGATGAGGGGTTAGTGTCCACCCTCAGCAAGTTTGCTGATGATACAAAACTGGGGGGAGTGGCTGACACGCCAGAAGGCTGTGCTGCCATTCAGCAAGACCTGAACAGGCTGGAGAGTTGG
>WBMW01003698.1:180337-249658 GCA_013396635.1 Penelope pileata | reverse complement strand
GCCTGGACGCCTACCTGTGCAACCTGCTGTAGGGAACCTGCTCTGGCAGGGGGGTTGGACTCGATGATCTCTCGAGGTCCCTTCCAACTCCTACAATTCTGTGATTCTGTGATTCTGTAATAATGAAGATAAAATATCTTGTCCTGTAATGTGACACAGGGAACAAGACAGAATGAAATGTGTGTAGCTAATGAAGTATGTGTGATTGCATTGAAAACTGTTCTTCAGCACGATGTTTCTGACAGTGACTAAATGAATGGATACATGTATAAGAAAGATTTGTTGTGCAGATTTATATTGTCATTGCAAGATTAAGCAGTTACTGAAAAGAAGTAGTGTCTTTGTTATTCTTGAAATATACATTGTCCATAAATTGTTTTAAATAACGTTGTGTCTACTTTTTGCTAGGTATTAAGAACCTTTTGGATAATTGTCAGAGGATCCCCAACCAAGACCAGGAGGACAAGGATAATGATGGTGTTGGTGACGCCTGTGACAGCTGCCCTACAGTCAGCAATCCAAACCAGGTTAGCAGGCAGAAGGACAAAAGATCCATATTTAGGGAGACGGACAGCTGAGATCCAAAAAGATGCAAGAGAAGGAGGCAGGCTGTGCAGCCAGTGTTTTCCTTTTGATAGTAGGTATTCAGGAAAGTTTTGCAGAGATTCAAATGCTCCTAGCATTAAAATGGGGAGCCACCAGCTGTGTTCTCTTGTCTTCAGATGTTGTTAGCAACTCTCCCCTACCAGTGTGAACATATCTTCCACAGTCATGCTCTGTGAGCCTGCTCAGTCCAACGGAGTCCAGTGCCAGACTCCACACAGTGATGTGATTTAGTTACACTCAGTTTTTCTTTCATGAGGACCATGTCCTGATGTCCTTCCTTGGCAAAACTTTCACTGCTTGTAGCTGAGAAGTCAGTCAGACTTCTGATTTCTTTTGATTTCTGATTAAATCCTTTGTATCTAACAAATGCTGGAAACTTTAGAGAAATGTGGTAGATTTTTGAAGCCACTTAAGAAATGAATCTCAGTTTGTGTGGGGTACTTATTTCCAGAAACTGAGGAATCTTACTTAAATTACTCATCTTTTCTTCTCTAATGAAATTGACTTTTTGGTTAGACATATGATGCAAATTAGATACGTTTTATAAAACAAATGTTTTTTCATGCTTCCATTTTAATTGCATTTGATTGGGCTATGTTTCAATTACTGCCATTTTAATAGATGCTCTCAGCAGCTGATATGGGAACTTATTCTGTTTTCTTTTGCAGTCAGATGTTGACAATGACCTGGTTGGAGACTCTTGCGATACCAATCAGGACAGGTATGCTGTGTGACAGCTCATAACAACAGCAGGGAAGTAGAAGAAGCTAGTCTTGACCTGAAGCGTGCTACTAGTTCCTGGAGAGCTGCAATCCCTCATATTAGGCTGAATTTAATTTCAGTACCTCCTCAAATGAGTGTCATTTCAAAAAACAATATTGTGATTTATAAGCCTTGATGGTTCACTTTCCTGTAGCAGTACAGTAACAGGCCCTTTCGCCCCAGCCCCATGTTCACACACACTTCCTGTGAGTTCCTGTGGAAATGATGGTCATAACAGTTCTCTGTCTGTAAAACCCAGAGCGCAGCTCAGAGCTTCTTAGTGAGGGAACATGCTCTTTTTTGCTTCTCTCTGTTTCTAATTCTTCTTTCTTTCTTTCTTTCCTTTTTTTGCTTTAGCAAAAATTTCATGGTTAAGGGATATGTGTTTTTCTGTAAAAGCAGTGTTTCAGAATTTTATTATCGCATTTCCAAATACAGCCTTGCTTTAGCACTGCAAGAGTGGCAAGGTTCATATACAGTCTTCTTGTGCCTGACTGCTAAGGGGAGCGTGTCCCATGACGAACTGCCTTGTGCCTGGCTGGAAGCAGGTTCCTTACAAACAGCTTTGGGCGCAGAAGGTCCTCACCTCCATGCTCCTAACTTGGAGAGGAAGGGGAAGTGATAAATCCACTAGTGATGCAGCCAAGCTGCAGGGTCTCACCCTGTGGCCACTGCTGGGTGCTGCAGTCCAGGATGATGAGTGTGGGATGGCCCACTTCCCCATCTTTGCTGGGAACATTCCTAGTCTTGGAGTAGTAGCTAATGGGGCCCCCAGTGTATAGGAGCTGTTTTAAGTATATAGGCCTTGTTTATTTCCTGTTTTCAAAAAAGGACATCTTTTTTTTAAAAACCTAACTAATGTGTTGGAAGGATCTCCTGGTAGAACGTGTGGTAGCTCTGACTGAGGTTAGCCTTGCAGTAGATAGACAGATGTGTATGGTCCTCCCTTTTTTTCACCCCAAGAACTTTCAGAGATTAGTTGCTCTTATCTAAAATTTAAGCACCTCTTTTAAGCAGGAAAGGACAGGTGGGAATATGCATAGCTGTAAACTGTAGTGCTGCTTCTTTTGCAACAGGGTACTGATGGGAGACAACCACATTATCCAGAAACCATTTTGTTTATGGTGTGTGTACAGAACACACCAGGACGCTGCTGTAGCTCTTGACCTCATCTCTTGGCACAGGTCCAAAGTAGTGTTCCTGCGTGTCTCATGGAGTATGAAATCTCATTGGTCTGGTGCACCCAGAATCCTAGAAATGCAACAATTGTCATGGATCTTGTGTTAAAAAAAAAAAAAATAATCTGCTGAAAACAAGAAGTAAAAGCCCTTTTTTTACCCCTTTCTTCCCTGCCCTCCCCCACCTCCAGTGATTGGGATCTACTTAACCATTGAAATGGAGAAACAAGGTGGTCACTCCACACCTTCCCAAACCCTTTTCTGTAATCTGTGTCCCCATTGCTGGTGACTCTTCATGTAACCAGCTGATGGAACCATGGATTGAGGTGGTGCCTGGGAACTGCAGACCTTCTCCCCTCCTTCCTTCATGGCTTCCTGGGGAAAAGTAACATAACAAAGCTCAGCATGCAGGAGGTTGAAAGTGTTGCTTACTTTTAAACAAGTCTCATTTCTGGTGCTCATGCAGATTCTCCCATAGATTTACTTCACATTCACATTTGTGAGCACCAAGACACGTGTGGACAACAGGGACACTAGCTGTTGATCCCTTGCTGTGTCTCCTTTGTGCCTTTCAGTTGGTGACCTATTGTATGCACCTTACGTACTTGTTAGGAGTAGATGTCATTTGGGATCCTGGGCTTTGGTTATCTTTTCCCACTCCCTGTAAGGCTTCCTTTTATCTTCCTTATCTCAGTATTTTTGTAGCTTCAGGCCTAGCCTTCATCTTCTGCCGGCTTATTGTATGGCCTCTGTTTGTTCCTTGTCTCCTTGCTGCTCGGTCACCCCAGTGATACCAAGTCACAGTAGTTGGTTTCCCAGCTCCAAGCGTGCTTCATGCATGTCCTGTTCAGGTGCTGGCGCTTTCCCCACGTAGAGGCAGGAGCTGATGCTGCTGTGCTGTTTCTTTTTGTCCTCACAGTGATGGCGATGGACACCAGGACAGCACAGACAACTGCCCCACCATTATTAACAGCTCCCAGCTGGACACAGATAAGGACGGGCTGGGTGATGAGTGTGATGAGGATGATGATAATGATGGCATTCCTGACCTCTTGCCACCAGGCCCTGACAACTGCAGGCTGGTTCCCAACCCAGGGCAGGAAGATGATAACGGTAAGTTGGGCATTCAGGAGCGGTCTTGGTGCTTGCACAACACGTCCTTGTGCAATGCACACGCTCACCATGACCTGGCTCGTTTGCCATGTGCACATAGGGGAACCAAGGCAGAGCTCCTTGTGACTTTTCCCCAGGTATTGTGGCCATCAGGGCTGAGACTCCACCTGCTCCTTGGACACTCTGTTGCAGCAGCTAGGCCAGTGTGGCTACTTGCTGCACCATAAATCTGCTCTCACTTCTCTTTTGCATTCAGGTGATGGGGTCGGGGATGTCTGCGAGTCTGATTTTGACCAGGATACAGTGATTGATCGGATTGATGTCTGCCCTGAGAACGCAGAGATCACCCTGACAGACTTCAGGGCCTATCAGACAGTGGTGCTGGACCCAGAGGGAGATGCGCAGATTGACCCCAACTGGGTTGTTCTGAACCAGGTACAAATACATCTGATCTTTCTCATCTGTCTGAGAAAGAGCATTTGTCAAGTTCTGTAAAACTGTGTACTTGCTGGATCTCTCGCAAACAAGTGAAAAGTGGAAGCTGCTGTTTTGTTGATGCACCTTCAGTGCAAGATAGCTCGATGCTGCTTAACTGCTCTAAGGAACCTGCTTGGCAGGGGAGTTGGACTAGATGGCCTCCAAAGGTCCCTTCTGATCCCTATGATTCTGTAATAAACTAAAATGACTGTAGGAGATTGACTTGTTCTGGGTGGATTTCATTGCTGCCAAGAAGTCAAGACAAGACTTTTGTCACCCTAATGACATGGGAAAGTTTAATATGACCTTTCTAGAGTTTGAAAGTCTGACTTACTGTATAGAATCATAGAATGCCTTGGGTTGGAATGGACCTCAAAGATCATCTAGTTCCTATTCCCCTGCCAACTGCTAGTTCAGGCTGCCCAGGGCCCCATCCAGCCTGGTCTTGAACACCTCCAAGATGGGACATCCACACCTCTGGGCAGCCTGTGCCAGTGCCTCATCACCCTCTCAGTGAATAGTTTTCCCCTGGCATCTAACCTTATTCTCCTTTCTTTTAGTTTGAAACTGTTCCCCCTTGTCCTGTCACTATCTGCTCATGTAAAAAGTCGGTCTCCCTCCTGATGATAAGCTTCCTTTAAGTACTGGAAGGGCACAGTGAGGTCTCCCTGGAGTCTTCTCTTCTCCAGGCTGAACAAGCCCAGCTCCCTCAGCCTTTCTTCATAGGAGAGGTGCTCCAGCCCTCTGGAGCACCTCTGGCCTCCACTGGTCCCGCTCCAACAGCTCTCCATCCTTCTTGTGCTGGGGGCCCCAGGCCTGGACACAGTGCTGCAGACGGGGTTTCACAAGGGCAGAGCAGAGGGGGACAGTCACCTCCCTGTCCCTGCTGGCCTCCTCTGTTCTGATGCAGCGCAGGATACCATTGGCCTTCTGAGCTGCAGGTGCATGCTGCTGGCTTGTGTTAAGTTTTTCATCTACCAGGACCCCTAAGATAGCAGAACATCTGCTCCTGAATGAAGTCCAATAAATGTTTACGCTAACACGTTTTGGTCTTCAGGAGGCAAATGTATTCACAGACACAAGGAATGGACATTCCACCCCCGTTGCCAAAATCTCTGCCAAGTCAGCTGAAATGTGTAAGAAATCTTCCTCAGCCCAGTCCCAGCAGTCAATTTAATCCTCAACTCCGTGATCAAATTCTGTGGGCTAGGCCCTGCAAAAACCCTCTTCCCCCATTTGTTTTTTTTCAGTTCCATCTCCAATCCTGGCCAGATTCATTGATTTCAGAAGAATTGGGAGGGGGAGGGAAAGAAAACCAGTAAGTCCAGTTCTGCAATGGGAAAAGAAAAATCATTCCTGACTCTATGCACACAAGCAGCTGAAATGTGAGGATTTGATTATACCTCTCTTTTTAATTCAGAGCTGCAACACTTACAGCTCATGTTAATCACTTACAGACGTGTTATGAGCAAGAGGAGGAGAGGCATGGAGGGGGTGCTAGCAGGAGGGCAGTAGAGGCTGCCAGGCTCAACCAACTCAGCCTGTCACGCTCACTAACCACCCTGAATTTAATCTTACAGGGCATGGAAATTGTGCAGACTATGAACAGTGATCCTGGCCTTGCTGTTGGTACGTACCCTCTTCTGAGATTCAAGGTTTACAGCAGAAAATCAAGTAGCATGCAAACCCTTTTTCTGCAGGCTCGGTTTTAACCTTCTGTCTCCTTAGGTTACACAGCTTTTAATGGTGTTGACTTTGAGGGCACTTTTCACGTGAACACGGTGACGGACGACGATTACGCTGGTTTTATTTTTGGCTATCAAGACAGCTCTAGCTTTTATGTGGTAATGTGGAAACAGACTGAACAGACATACTGGCAAGCAACTCCCTTCAGAGCTGTTGCAGAGCCCGGCATCCAGCTGAAGGTACTGGTTGTGCCTCCCAGCTGGGGACACAGTGGTCACTACAGCCTGGCCATGGTTTGAGCCATTGTGCCGAGTGTTGGCCACTCTGCCCTCAGCCAAGTCCTTGTGCTCTGTGTCGACAGTGCTGCCCTGCTGCTGTTCTCTCCCTGCGCTGGGTATCAAAGCTGCTGTCAGACAGCTGCCACTCAGCCCTGTTGATAGCACAGCTTTTTAAGGAACTTCACTGACAGTCTGTCCCCTGCTCATCAGGTGGAGCATTTAGTCTCTGCTCTGATTGTGCTTTGATTGTATTTGGTCAAATTCCCTGCTTCTCCCTGGTCTTGGGTATCAGTCATTTTCCTATGCAAGCAGTGGCTGCAGTTACAAAAGAAGTTACAGGCTTGTGAGTGGAAGGGAGGGTGCTTCTACAGACTACAAAAGACTTAGAGCTCCTGGAAATGACATTTCTCTGTGGTCAGCACTGGAAAACTGTATTTCTGCAGGCTGTGAAATCAAAGACAGGCCCTGGTGAGCACCTCCGCAATTCCCTCTGGCACACAGGGGACACCAGCGACCAGGTCAGGCTGCTGTGGAAGGACCCCCGAAACGTAGGGTGGAAAGACAAAGTCTCCTACCGCTGGTTCCTGCAGCACAGACCCCAGATCGGATATATCAGGTAAGAGAGGAAAGGACAGACAAGGTGAATACAGATGCATGTCTGCCCAACCTGTTTTTTCACAACACCTGATTTAAATGATAATCTGAAAATCTACAATGTGTGTGTGCTTTGCATTTATGAAACTGTAAGAGGTTAGGATTGCGAAATTCCACCTGCAATTCTTTTCCTAGGAAAGGCGATTGCAAGCTAAGTCTGTTCTGTAACTGATGTTTTCTACCATCTGTGTGTTGTGATTGCCCTATACTAACAAACTGCCCCATACTATTAAAGCCATTTAATGGCTCTAATACTTTGTTTTCCAAAGCTACTACTGTCTGTTGACCTCAGAAACAATGCATTTCAGAATGTCTTAATTTTGATCTTTTAGCTGGAGCTGTAACAGCTCGTTTACATATTCTGTGATAACAGAATTAATCAAAGTTGTCCACCTAATGGCTGTGGTCCTAAATCAGTAATTATCATGATGTGACGGATTTGAGATCTCACAGAACGTGTTCAGAAGGTTTATTTGTTGATGCACCGTATCTGCATGCTATCTAGTCTTAATTTTTCTATTTGAAAAAAATAAGTTATTTAGAAACATCACAGTTCAGAAGAATTTGGTTCTGCAAAAAAACAAAACAAAACAAAAACAACAAAAACACTGCTGTAGCATCATCAGCTCAGATTTTGAAAACTCGCAATAGAATAAACACAGGGAAGTCAGTTGCTCTTCAAGAAATCACCATGCAATTGAGATGCAGTAACTTGACGGCATAGTAATTCCACTTTTCTGGTGCACAGCATCACCTGCAGCAGAGTGAGTATGTTTGACTCAATGCTGAAATAAATAGATGAAGAACATTTGTTCTGTCATTGACTGTGTCCTAGCCACTGAGCGACATCAAATAGATTTTGGGTTTCCTTTAGACCAAGCTGTTTGTGAAGCTGCTTCACAAGCAGTCATCCGCCTGTGGTTGCAGTCTCTGTCGCCAGCCTAACTGACCTGCGCCTCAGGAAGGGGGCAATGCTATCGCAAAGTCCTTCAAACTGAAGGCAGTCAGGCCTGAAGCGAGCCTCTGCTAGCTCTCTACCCACATCTCACTGTGGTCCATTTGGGCTGGACGCCACAGACCATAATGTGTCTCTCAGATTTTCCGAGGCTACAAGGAAGCCTTGGAAAACGGCGCTTGAGCCAACCTCTTCTGTGGAAGTCTGGAGGACAACAAGCTCTATTCACTGTACAGATGCTTCTGAACTGCCTCAGCAGATCAGGAAATAAACTCAATAACAGGAATTATTTTCTTATTTTATGAAAAGACATAGGAACTTACTTTCCCTTCACCACCCACTATTTTCTTGCATGTCAGACTGGCTCCTAACACAGCAGTGTCCTCGTCCAGAGCAGGCTCATCATCCTGTAAGTTGTTTGCCTGTACCCCAGAGGCTGAGGACGTGGCACAGCCAGCACTGTGACAGCTCAGCTGGCTCCGGTGTGGTCCTGCTCAAGGCCCCGGTACAGGGCATGTGCTGGAAATCTGGCAGGGCGCAGCTATTCCCAGAGTTATTTGGGAATTTGCTGACAGTTTTTGTAACGAGAAAGAGCCAGATCATCAAAACTGTTCCCGGATTAATCATCTGAACATTTTTAAAGAAATCCAGCAGTCAGGGAAGCTGCCTTAAGATTCTGAACGGTTCGTTTGAAACTTTGCCTATTTAAAAATAATAGTTTACCTTCAAGCTGTGTGAGACAGAGTCCATCTGGCCTTCCTCAGCTGGCCTGATCTGATTCTCCCTTTCTCCTATAGTTCACAGCTGATAACTATAGGAGGCTGACCCAGGAATGAGGGCAGCATAAAACCACCACCAAATCACAAAAAACCTCCTCTCTGCCGAGCTCCTTCCTGAGTGCAGCACTGCTCCAGTTCCCAGCCCACAAAGGAGCTGTCTTCGCTGCTTTTTCTCCCCAAGGCCAGCTGCAGACAGAAGGCTAGAATCAGCGTGGATAAATGAAACTAGTTTTATAAATGCCGCAGCTGCAGAAAAGACCTAACGCACCTTCTGTTTGCTTTCATTAAGGGCAAGATTTTATGAAGGCTCTGACCTAGTGGCAGACTCTGGTGTCACTATAGACACCACTATGCGTGGAGGACGTCTTGGAGTTTTCTGTTTCTCTCAGGAAAACATTATCTGGTCCAACCTGAAATATCGCTGTAATGGTAAGGTTTCTCTTTCTCGCTAACAACTAACAAGTGACCAGAAAGAACCACTAGTGCAGCTTGTGGATTAAGCCATCTTGCGTCTTTCCCTTTGAATTTCATTTACAAGTTTTTCACAGCTGTGGAACGCCTCCCCTGACACCAGCAAGGCACTGCAGCCCAGCCAGACGGGAACTAACACCCCGCAACTGCTCCTCCCAGAGCAGTCGCTCTGCTGCAGAGGTTGTGCCAACAAAGTAGTATAGCTGTCATCAGAGAATTGGAAGTGTTATTTAAAACCAGCCGACCGTGAGAGCTGTACACGCACAATATACTGAGGTCATCATGTATGCAGGATGCCTCAAGCTCTGAAAACAAGGTGAAGTAAATCTGGAGATCCCGTGGGATCAGCCACCAGACATTGCTTGTGTATTGCTGGTTGCTCCTGTCAATGGGTGGGTGGACGGGATCATGAGATGCCCTTAAGGCTGGAATCCTTCTCAGACTCTGTGGGAGCACGCTGGCTCTCTCCGCTTAGGATAAGACGTCACAGCTCTGACCTGATTTCCTGCCCTATTGAATAAATTCAATCCTGGTCACTCACACAGGAGCCGATCACATTGTGCTGCTTCTGCCCTGCTGGCAGTTCATGTAGCTTCAAGTGGAGTTGAGGGGCTGTCCCCTCCTCTCAGCATCAACCCCTGCCTGACCAAGGAAGCCATAGGAAAATACATTACTGGCCAAGCTGGCATAGTTTCTTTGCTTTTCGTGGATCCAAGAAGCTGAGCCTGGATCTGTGGTGGACACAGCTGCTGCACAGACAGGCCCTGGCTCTGCAGCTTGGAATCATAAAATCATAGAATGGCCTGGGTTGGAAGGGACCCCAAGGATCATCAGGTTCCAACTCCCCTGCCACAGGCAGGGCCACCAACCTCCAGATTTGGTACCAGATCAGGTTGCCCAGGGACCCATCCAACCTGGGCATGAACATGTCCAGGGTCGGGGCATGCACAGCCTCTCTGGGCAGCCTGTGCCAGCACCTCACCACCCTCTCAGTAAAGAACTTCCCCCTGATGTCTAAGCTAAACCTTCCCTCCTTCAGCTTAAAACCATTCCCCCTTGTCCTGTCACTGTCTGCCCTTGTGAAAAGTTGTTTCCCCTCCTGTTTATAATCTCCTTTTAAATACCAGCTTGTGTGGGATAGGCCTTGGTTCTTGAGCACTTGGATGCCTAGGCTGGAACTTGTGGGTGACAGTTAGGCAGGTGCTTACAATTTCAGATTACTCAGTAAGAGTCTCAGTGTGTGGTTTCCCAGAAAAGCATACCTCAAAGATGGTGCTGAAGCTGCAGATACTTTTCCTGGCAGTAAGCAGGCAGGGGCTTTGCTGCAGGCAGCGCAGAGATTCAGTGAAGCCCACCCAGGGAAGTCTCTGGAGTTCCCAGCATCCTTGCTTTCATTTTTTAGTTAAGTTCTTATGTTTGCAAAAGAATCTTGAAAAGAATTCTCAATGCTCAAAGAAGTTGTTGTCAAACCAGCAGTTGAAAGAGCAGAATACTTGCCACTTTTTTTCTAAATAGTATTTGTTGATAAAGTTGTTTCCTTTTTTGAGTTTAGAGATACCTGCCCTGCATCAGGGTGGAAAGAAGCTGAGGTCAGGTAGTTCAGCTTCACTGCTGTGACTCCAAGCTTGGCTGCTGCTGTAGCTCTCCTGCTCGCTCTGTGGCTGTCCAGGTGAAATGTTCTGGCATCTGGCAAACGGATGCTGCAAACTGAGCGTCAGCCAGAACCACAGCCTTGACTCATCTCCGGCTTCCTTTGCCAGTTTTGAAGTTTTTTTGCCTCAGGTTAATGTTTCTGTCTCGCCTTGTGGCATGAACAGCTGTCACAGGGAAGTTGAACTGGGATACCTGAGAAGTAGAGAAGCTGGTGCCTTGAATGTGTCTGGGGTTCGCAGCAAGATATACCCATTTTTTCTGCCTTTCTAGTCAGCATTTTTTAGCAGGAATACAAGAGTAAAAGCCACTAAATTTTGGGGGTGGAAGTAAATATAATCAGAAGGTTGGTAGCACTCCAGGGTGGGCCGACTCCTACTAGCCTCTCTGTGCTTTCCAGTGGCACATGCTAAAACTGGGAACAGTCCCAGTTCGTTCCCAATGTGTAAACAAAAGACAAGGCATGTTGCCTAGCAAGACGCAGCTGGATAATTCATTAGTTTAAGTTCTTGATTTTGTCAGAAAGAGGCTGAACTTTTCCATATTTTCCTCTTTTCAGACACCATCCCAGAGGACTTTCAAGAATTTCAAGCTCAGCAATTTGGAGTTGGGGATATTTAAGAAGTAAAAGCAAACTAACATTGTTATTGCAAACAATAAAACAATATATTTTAAATCCTTATATGATTGTTGTAAGAGTGCACACCGCAGCTTGTTCTCATTGATGTGACTATGTCAGACTTTTTTGTATAAAAGTGAAAATAAAAAGGAGACAAAATACCCTGAAGCTTCATGTGTTTTCAGATTGGCCCTAAGATCTACAGAGTGGCAAGTAATGTAATGATGCTTAAACCATTCTCTTATGGTGAGCGTTTTAGAAGTCACAAGTGGCCCTGATAAAGTGAACAGCTGTGCCTGTTTCCCAGCACAAGAACACAGTGGGAAGTACTGAGGTGTATTATCAGGTTAGAGTATCAAAAGCAGAAAAGAAGGTTCCTGTTCTTGCCAAATGAAAATGCCGTTCAGGTTCATGATGAAGGTTCATGATAAAAGCTTCTGCACAGGAACTGCATTTGCTGCAGCCTGTCTGCCGTTATGGGACCAACACGGCCCTGGGTTGCACTGAGACAGCGTGAGGTCCTCTGCTTCCAGCCCCACTGTCCCTTGGTGTCAGAGCCCGAGCTTCAGCTCCCTACTGCCCCTTGGTGTCACAGCCCCAGCTTCAGCTGCGCTCTTGCTGCTGCCGCAGGACCCAGGACAGGAGGGGGTGGGTCTGGCTCTGGGGCAGCCAGTGGTAACGGGGCTGAGAGCTCCCCACCACTCCAGGCAGGACGCAGCACCACAGAGGCCGGCACAGCGCTGACAGGCAGAGGTTCTGCTGCGTGGGCCTCGCAGTGGGATGCCAGCACTCACACCTCTGCTGTGCTGACACAGCGTACCCCGCAAGTTCAGGAACTGTTTTACCTGTTGCAGACAAAGCTTTGCTGTGAGGTGGCACTTGGGGCTTGGGAACCCTGCTGCGCCTCGCATGTCCACTGGAGACCCAGTGTGTAAGGGGTTAAACCCCAGCACTGCCATCCTGACTGTTGTGCAATGCAGGGCTTCATGGGCGGCCTTTGGCAAGCAGGGACCCTGCATTCCCCCATCTTTAAAGCTGAGCGTGTGGCCCTGCCGCACCCCTCCTGTGCGTGAGCTGGAGCAGCTCCGGCCTCCCCTCTCCCCAGAGGTTAACTCATAACCGAGGACCACAGCCACCGCCAGCCTGCTTCAAACACAGCCGCTCCCTGCAGGCCATCTCCTGAGGGGAAGCACCCCAAGACCACAGCAGCAGGCTGCTGCCCAGGCAGCTGTGGGACCAGGCCCAGCAGAGCCGCAGCCCCCATCCTGTGCCATGCTTAGTGCCGGCAGCCAGGTCCCGGCCTGTGTCCCACAGCAATGCCGCGTGTGCAGCCAGGTCCACACTGTAACACATCCTATTCCCTAACTGTGGCAGTGTGCTGCCCTGGCTTTTTTTTCCCGTAACGCTGCTCAATCGATAATCACCAACTTGAGCAGGTAACCCCCAGGGGCAGTCACAATGGCTGCATTTCTGGACGCTGGGCATCCAGGCACTGGGACAATAGGGAAGTGCTACCCCTTGCAGCAGAACCCAGGGATCTTGCTCAACTGCTGAGGACTGAGCACGCACCACCAAGGCAGGGCCGGCCAGTATGTCAACATGGCTGAGCCTTTCCCCATGAGCAGCGAGCAGCCCAGGGCCCCCACAGCTCTCCTGCATGGCAGCAGGCCTGTGGGGATGCCTGATGAGGTTATGCCTGCACAGCAGTCCCTTACATCCTGACATCAAGATGCTGCTATGGATCCTCGGCAAGTGACTGAGAGCTCATTATGCTTTGGGAGCTCTGTTGTTTCTTAGATCCGCTGTGCACATAGGGTCCCTTAGACATAAAGCACTGTCAGTCTGGGAGCAGGAGCGGGCCCAGCTGTGCCCAGCTCCTCACCTCCGTGGCTGAAGGAGTTCAGAAAGCAGAGGGGCTGCTCTGAGCCACGTGCCTCAATGGGATGAGGGTAACACCGTCCTCTATGCAGTAAATAACCAAGGGTACCTTGCCATCTGGAGTCTTGCTAAGTTGCTGTCTTACTCATGATTAAGCTTTGTTAAATCACTACTTCATATTAATAAACACATCGCTGTTTCTCTCTTACGAGTGAAGTATGTAGTTCCATCTGTGTCAGTAAAATCTTTTTTAGTCTTCAACAGCATGCAAATAAAGTGAAAAAAAAAAGATCAACCACCTCACTTCTGCTGGCTCCGTAGCTGCTTACTTCATATATTAATACACACGAAATTTCTCCTGAGTTGGCTTTTCAACTTTTATATATCACAAACCATTTCATATGTAAGAAAAACTTTATTGGTCCATTAAACATTAAATCTGTAACAATACATTCACTCAGTATACAAAAGGAAGTGTCCATAAAAACCATTAACATGCTTTAAAAAGACAAGTTATTTTACAATTAAGTTCTTAGAATTCTGAAGCCTTTACCAATCCTTAAAGGTCGAAGTGTTACAGTTAATACAAATCACAACACTCACAAAAAAATGTTAAATAAAACTAGCAAATCTCCACTTCACTGGGCTATAGATTAATAAAACAAAACCACACATATGCACCAAAGAGTTCCCTTGAGATACTAAGAACCTTAAAAAGGACCAATTAAAAACCCTTTCACCATTAAGAAGAAGTGTTTACATTTTGCCCACTTCGCATCCAGTTCTCCAACATGGCAGACACGAGACAAAACAACGCTCATTTCTGGTAAATAAAAAGCACACAATGAACCCTATGTTCCTTGTCAATATTTTCTCAGCTTGCAGACAAGTCGAAAAATTTTCTCTGAATATGTCAATTTTCCTCGCCCTAAGTCTGCACGGACGTCCAGCGACACCCACGCGCCTGGACATGTATCCGCAGGAGGAAAAACAAAGCTAAGGAATGAGTAACAGCACATTTCTTCCCCTACGGCCTTCTACACCAGGACTGGGGAAAAAAAAAAAAAAAAGAAAATCAGAAGAAATGGACCTGTGGCCTCCTTGAAGCCTACAGCTTCTTCTGGCCTTAGGAGGCGGCCACCGCAACCTGGCGGCCTGCTGACCCCGAGCAGGGCTCACCCCCAGCACCGTGCCTTCTGCCCGTGGGGTGCTGAAGGCGCAGATGCGCCCGTTTCCAAGCTACGCATCCTGTTAGGAGCACAAAGAGCCAAAGCTTTCCAAGCACTTGACCCTGGCGTTCCCTTGTACAGCCATATGAAACACTGGGTTCAAATTACTGTTTACAGAACTGAAAACACAAAGTAAAGTTTCACTGTGCTGATTATGACACTTCAGGAAAACAAAGATGCATTTCCCATAGAGGAAAGCTGATCCATACACGAAAGTACGAAAGTACGATCCCTGACTTTGCTTCGGCACCGCAGGCTGTGCTCTTACAGGAAGCCAGGAATCAACAAGGCCTGGCAAAGCGGTCTCTGGCAGTTTCTAGCACCAGTGACATCCCCGTTGGAAGGCAGCAGGATGGGAGTTACGCGGGTTTGCAGTGCCTTCAGGAAACAAACTCAAGGAGAAAAGAGCAAATAAAATGAGAGGATGCAGCCTGCACAGAAAAGACATTGCTTCTCAAGTCCACAGGAAAGATGAGAACAAAATTTTAGCTGCAGATAATCTTGCCCATTTAGCCACGTATGTACAGTCTTGCAATTTGTTTGTGTCTTTGACTCATTTAGGAGAAAAGCGTAACAGTCCATAGCATGAATTCTTTATAGCATGCTTTAAAGCCAGTCAGTGGATTATTCTGCCAGTTTGTTCAGAGATCCCCATAACAATGCAGGCTGCCAGGCAAAGTTAAAGCAGCAATGCTCCAGATGCACTGGTCAAAATCAGAGAATTGTTAGAAACCAGCTTTTTTTTCCCCCCTCTCTCCAAGTGCAATGGTTGCTCGACTCACAGCAACGCTCTTGCCCACCAATGGCTGCACTCGTGGCTGGTGAAGCAGTTATAGGTGCATAGCTTGTATTGCCAAAGCGCTTCAAGATTTGTAAAAAGGTGCTAAAACACAAAATAAATAAATAAATAGACATGCAGTGTTTATAATTCTGCGAGGGATAAGGCCCCTCTCTGGACTACGCATACATCAGCAACCCCGAATTACCCGTTTCAGACAGAAGTGGCCCAAACCCAGCTAGGATTTACCAAAATAGCTGGGTAAGTATAAGCTTTTTGACCCTCAAGGAAACGCTTGAAGTACGAAGCTAGAAGCATCAGAAACACATGACTCTGGATTTGTGAGCACAGTGAAGTTCCTTACTCAGCATCCAGCTGCAAGGGCAGCCCGTGCGCCTGGCAGAACGAGGTGGTAAACAGCAAACAAACAAAGACGTCCATCTGCTTTCCATATGCTCTTCATAAGGTCTTGCGGTCTCATTTGTTACTCCAGTATCCGGATTCAGAGACTTGCTCTCTGCGTCCATCCCATTGGTTTTATCCCCAAATATGCAGCAGTCATCATTTCAGCTCTCGGTTGCTTTTGCAAGAAAAATTGCTCCAGCCTCAGGCAGCAGTGCAGCAATGTGGTTCCAAGTAACCTTTCTTCTGATGGCAATTTTAACAAGTAGGAAAACACCAACATGTTGTTCCCTTTTCCCAGCAGAACTAACTTCTGCCAACACGGACCGTTCCTCCGAGAGTCCTTTAAACAATGATGTTAGCTCAAGTTCACACTTAACTAAAGGAAGTGTAGCACAGGACACGTTCTCCAGTCTTCCTGTCTTTAAAAGGGCAGCTTCCTCACTTCACACGGCTCAAAAATAGCAGGAGCCAGAAATGCTGCAACACTGTCTTACGTCTGGGAACAAATTCAATGAACAACCGTGGCACAAGGCGTGCATCAGTGCGGGAGAGACGCTGCACTGCTACCCGCCTCGGGCAGCACAGCCTGCCCTTTCGGGCACGGGGAGAGGAAGTCAAACTGCTTACAGTGCAAGCAATAGCTGCAAAACCATCAGACTGCCTGTGAGTTTTCTCAGTTCATCTTCCACTGCACTGTAACCCCTGACGTCAGTCTCACCCCAGCGGCCGGCCAAGCACAGGTCAGCTGGTCCTCCCCACGCACCACAGGCACCCACGCGCCTCGTGTGCAGCAGTGCAACGTACCAGGCAGCAGCACCGAGTCACGGTCTCAGTTCGAGTTTTCCAGTTCCAGTGCCACCTGAAGCACTTGCTCTCACGGCAGTAGGTCTGAAGGCACTTGTTAAAAAGATTCTAAAAGCCCACCTCTGTGAACTGTTTGCAATCGATGACGTGGGCATTTGAATCTTAGACCCTTGCCCAGGACTTCTACTAAGCAGCTGCGCGTGGGAAGTTCACAGTACAGATTTCACAACAAATGCTAAGGCCGTGTACCTGCCTGGCCGGCAGGAGGCCGTGCCTCACTGAGGAACACCCAGGCTTTGTGCACTGAGCTGCCAGCGATTATCAACTCCTCGCAAAGGTCTGGAGACCCACAGTCAGGTCTGGGCTCTCAGCATGGACAGACAGATCTTCACAACTATTTCCAGGGTCTTTTCCCTGGAATAGTTGTGGAAATAGTCTTATCCCACCCTGTGTGATACCCACCGACCTGTAAGTCAATAGCTGGTGGAGGGGGGGGGTGAAGGAACAACTCAGCAAGGCAAATGTTGTGTAAGAAGAATGGACTCCGGCCTCACTGTGGAGTTTTCTCTTAGAACCCTGTTTTCTCTGTGCAAAAACTATTTCCCTAAATTCAAGTTATAAAAAATGAGCACGAGGAGGTGCACCAAGTCTTTATGTAGGCAGATACTACCTACATAAAATAAGCATTTTTATAAGCAAATAAGAACATCTGTTGGCCAAGATATCTATTAAGATCATTCAAATCCGTGACTGAGATGTCTTTCATCAGATCCAGAGGACAACTGCCATTCCCTGACTTACACCCTGACACACCACATGCCCTCTTCTGTAGAGCTCCTCGCACAGATTGTTCTGCTACAAAAAAAACGTTGCTGATTTTAACATAATAGGCTTGGTTTATCATACTACCCGATTGCAAATGCAATAACAAAGGCCCTTCTGTTGCAGAAGGATCTGCATAACTGGCACTAGAAAGCAACTCCTGCAAGTCTCTATACACTAGAGAACAGCACTCACATTTGCCAAGGGGCTGGACTATCTCAGCTGCAGCTCACAGTTGCAGCTCTGGATCAAGATTGCACATCAGAATAACTGCTGCCAGCTAGGTGAGACAACTGCAACTCGTCACTGCACAGCCCATAAGCTCTTATCTTAGAGATGGGACAAATAAACACTTCCTGATTGCAAATGCAGTAACAAAGGCTATTCTGCTGCTGAAGGATCTGCACTAAAAGATCTTCAGAGGACTCTAACACAGCCAGGCAATGTGGATGGGTCCTCATGCTAAGAGAGCTTTTGCCAAGACCTGCATCTCCCAGCAGAAGCAAAAGGAATGACAAAAACCTGCCACCGTCTCTAGAGCTACTGAAGATTCAGGGGAGTTGGAACTTGATGATCCTTGAGGTCCCTTCCAACCCAAGCCATTCTATGATTCCTCCTTCCCTCAGACTTCGTGCCAGAGGCATTTTGAGGCTCCTAATCACTAGGGTAGGTAAGACAAGATTCAGGACTGCAGACCTGTGGATTTTGCTTGAGGTAAGGGGATTTGGGAAGATAACACCCCTAGCAAATTCCAAGCAGGACAGGAGCCTTAGGATACCACAGCAACGAGACAGCTAAAAATGGCAAAGAAAACAAGAGCAGAACTGAGACATGTTATGTTTGGATCACTCACCAGGTGCGCCTTAGCTATCAGTTATTGCAACAGAGCAAATAAGGCATATAAATATTTTGGCCAATTCACTGGCCTCTGTTGTGCTTTTGTATTGTAGAAAGCATTGGGTGAGGATTTAAGGCTCAATCATATTTCCAAAACAAAACAACCCCAAATCTGCTAAATTGGCTGATTTTGTTTAGAACCTGTGCATTTCACATTAGTGTGTACATACGTACAAGTATACACATACATACAGAAAAAGAGAAGTAAAAACCCCTGGGAGTAACTTTTAAGTTTTTCCCACTGGTATGTAGGTAACTGAGGCAGGTTCAACCTTTTTCAGCACTTGGAGCATCTAAGCCATTGCTCTACCACCAACTCATCTGCTTGAAAAGCAAATAAAAGTGATATAGTAGGGCTTTCTATTGTCAAGTCAGTCATTTGTACTAAGGCAGCTGCTGTCACGTTTGTGCTGTCCAACTTTGCTTTCCTGACTCCTTATTCCATTGCTTGAAACAGGAGCTCCCCAAAAGAAGTTCAGTTTCCATTAATGGTTTGGTTGGGTATTTCACATTCCAACAACAACACTAACGTCAACAGAGGAGTACAAAAATAAAGCAGTTAGGAAGAATACCTTCCAAACAACACACAGGCAGAAAAGGAAGATGACGTACTATAGTCCTTTTTCTGACTATCACTGTATTTTCAAAACAGCAAGGGAAACAGAACTCGTAACGCTGGGAGATCTTTAGACACAATCTGAGACAGCAGTGTAGAAAAGTAACCGAGCACTCCACACTGAACGTTAACAGCCACTGGCAGTGCTCCTGTAACTAACATTTCCTCAACAGCACACATTTTGGAAGATTGTACCGTATCTTAAATCCCTGTACAGTACACCCCACTTGCAGTTACTGATCTTAATCTGGCAAAGCAAAATTCAAGAATCTTTGTGTGTAAAACTCCCCTCTGTTAATAACTGGATCAGGTTTGAATTGCATAAAATATTCAGGTGCCTGTTTTAAGTTATAATAGGATAAATACTCTATTATCAATGGTACATTCCTTTCTCAATCTAGGTACACAATAACTTAAAATATATTTAATATTTAAACAATTTTTTCATGCTTTGGAAGTCAAATTTTTGTATAATCTCAATTTCTACAGAAGCATTCAGGTATGCTTCTGGAAAAAGTTTCTGGGTCCTACTTAAAAGAATTATAGGCTGCACGAAACAGCAGTCCAAATCATTATTGCAAAAGACACAGTTAATAAAAGAGTATAAAAAGGAATGCATTTTGCTAGAAGATATCCAGCATTCACATGAAGAAGATCTATCTGCACCAAATTTTTTTCTTTTCTTGCCAATGAAGTCAGAGAAAGACAGTCAGTTATTTTAAAAGCATTTCACTTATTCCAGTTAATGCATCAACCATGTTTCCTACACTACACGCTTCAGTGTCAAAAAGTTTTGGAACAGAATCATCATCCCCTTAGGCAACACTTGTTGACAATTAAAAAAGGTTAAAAAAAAGCCTCTGATCATTTTAGCCTAATTAAAAAGTTACTATCTAGCGTGTTATGATTACTGGGCAGTGGGTGTTTCCTCATTACAAAGTGACTGCTGAAATTTATGTGTAACACGGGGGAAAAAAAAAAAAAAAAGAGATAAAACACTCAGAAAGTCCTGAGTGTTTCACACTGAGAACTCTCTGGTTGGGCAACAAAGTGGAGCAAGAAGAGTCCATAAATAGAGGAAGACACAAAACCAGCAGGAGACCATCTTAATCCAGAAGATGGACCAGGTTCCGGTGAAGAATTTTTCAATCTGAGCACTTTCATAGCTGTTAAAGAGAAAAAAAAAAAAAAAAAAAAAGGCAATAAACTCACTGTTCATATCTCAAATTGTAGTATCCTATGTTTTTGCAGGTGGGTCACAGACTTCAACTAGGTTAATGCAGCCACAAAGTAGGGAGGGCAGCTATCTGCAGAGCAAGATCTTGCTCAAAAATACCCTAGGAGAGACTTGTATCCTCTCTTGCAGCTGCTTACTTTAGGAGAGGAGATGTACTAATGGCAGGCATTCCCATTCAGATCTCTCAGCGCAAAGACATCAGTTTTTCAGCTTTAAAAGAACTGCACTTACTGGAACCAATGAGTTACTGTCATCATTACATAGAGTGAAGCCAGGAAGAAAACAAAGTGGAAAAAGGTATAGCTGTACACTGTGCCTTTCTTTTCATCATAAATCACAGTCTGGCCCCCCCTTTTTTCAGCGTGCTCTTCACCATCATCTGTAAGACACAGGAAACAAGAAAATGTTGGCAAATTTAAAGAGAATTGAAAATAGCAGCTGGACTCACGAAAAACAGAGCAAAATGTCAGGTGTGATTCTGCAATGCAAGACAGTGCATTTTCCTGCCCTCCAGGCGTGGGCCTAACCCTTCAGTAAAATGAACAGGAGGGCCACTGAAATGCTGCACTACATTAAGCTTCTGTTCTACTGGCTAATTTTTGAGCATTTGGGCCATTAAAACTGCCCTACCTGTAGGATATTCTCCTGTAAAGTCCAGGTTGATATCCCTTGATTGCAACAGTTCTGCAAACAGGAGACTCCCTTCCTGAACTCCTTCCTGAACTGGAGTCCCTGTAGCGCTGCTGAGCCAAAAATCCCCCAGTCAGTCACACCCACGTGCATGCAAAAAGCAGAGACTTCTCTATACATGTTGCATTAACAAGACGTGTGCTAAGGAATTATTAATGAGTCTTTTGTTTTAAAACAGTATTGATGTACTTCCCTCCCTCTAAGGTTGAGTACTTCAGCTGCCTCAGTTCGACACACTACAAATTAAAGATACAAGAAACTCTCTGTGCTTGTGTCCTTAACTCTCTTTGGTTTGATCTGAAAGCCACTAGCTAGGTAAATTTTGCAGTGAAAATGTAATTACCACCTCCATCAGGCACACAGCAAAAGCAGCAACGAGCTACCTGTGGAATAAACAACAGGAAGGGTAAGAAGCAGAACTGCTGGTGAAGAAAGCCTTGTTATGTCTAAGTCACAGGCACTAGTTTAGAAAAAGTCTGGTTTGTATTTCCAACCAGCACAAAACTCAAATGAGGATTTGCCAAGTTGTTCATAACAGCAGTTTCTAAGCTTTGGAAAAACCTATTCAGTCGGAGTTTCAACAAAAAAATCCATTCTTTAAGAATCAATCTATCCATTTTAAATAAATCAAGATCAAACATTGGTAGTGTTACAGTTCAAACAATCTATGACAAAACAGTGGAAAAGCTACAATAAACTGGTTGCACATTCATGATTCAGAGGAGATGTACCTCTTCAGACTTGCATCTAAATGTTCTTTAAAAAAATGCTCTACTGAAACGGAAATACAAGAACTTGTAAAATTCTGCTGCACGGGTTGGGAATAACAAACACGCAAGTCTGAAATGTACTTATCTTTAAAAAAAAAACTGCTGAAATGGATCCAGACTGAGCAAAACCAGAAAGTTTTTACTGCTTCATTGAAATGAAGAACATTTTTTTAACTGATGGAGAAAGGAAAGCTGAAATTGTCTGCTGAAGGGTCAGACACTCCTTGTGTCAAGTGGTAATGTAAACAGAAAAACGAAGTTGACAGTACATTACATACACAACTAGGTGCGTTTTCTGCATCAGATCACAGTGTCAGTCAGACCTTTTGTACTGCATCACCAATATTATTTGTTCTGATAAAATTCTATTCTAGGATTTAATTTTGTTGTGACCTGATAAAGACAATGAACTCCAAAAACCACCCGCTAAGTCTTTGGTTTCCAACATAAACAAACTACAGTATTTACCCTGCGTACCTATGGTTACACATAGAATCAAAGAATCACAGAATCCTTAGAGTTGGAAGAGACCTTTAAAGGTCACCTAGTCCAACTCGTCTGCAATGTACATGTACTCATTGGGCTGAATGAAAAGCCAAAAACCTAATTTTTTTTTTTTTTTTTTTTTTTTTTTTTTTTTTTTTTTTTTTTGGATACTGGTTGAGAGTTTAAGGAGAACTCTTATTCTGTATCTCAACAAATGAACTGTTACACCAAGCCTTACTTACACCATTAGCTTGAGCTTGCTTTTGGCTGTATTGAGATTCTGAAGCCAGTCCTGGGTTCCCTCAAACCTTTTAATTAGTTGCATTTGTCAGAAATTAAGTCCTTGCACACAGTGATGCTAACAGCAATGCTGGCACACATACAACGAGCCTTTCTAACACTCAGCTGTCTTCACCATGGACACTGAAAGACTTTCTGTATACCACAAGCAACTGAAAAGTTAAGTATATATTCATGGTTGAGAAGACAAAGGACCTTTATCACAGTTGAAACAATCAGAATGCAATTAGTTGCTCTTTGCCAGTCATTTCTTTACATTTACATTCAACGGCTCTTGTACTGCTCTTTAAAACCAAATGGTGCAGAAATAACCCTGCTGGCAAGTGCTGCAGTACGAGAGCTGCGCCCTCCCAGTAAATGGGCTGCATCCAGCAGCTCGCCCAGCTTGCACTTCACCTGCAGCAGGGCATACCTCAGCCCCGAAGCCATAGTATGATGCTACAAAGTCATAGCTTTTCCAGAGGTAAAGAGAGACTCCTGCAGCACCTGACATGCTCTTAAAGCTTAACGCATTTTGTTTCTTCACATACAGCTGCTGCAAACACCAACTGCCACATTAGATGCTTCTGCATTTTTTGGATTCTCACAAATGCTTTTAACTTCTGTTACTCATTCTTTCATCAAAGTGCAGGTGCAAAACAAGGGCAATCAGGATGAAAAATGCTCACAAACTTCTTTAATTTCTTAGTACCCAACAGACATTTTCTTTTAACGAGAAAACATGACTTTGTGAGTAGCAGATTTACAGGAAATCCGCACAATGCTATGTAAACTGCAAGAGCAGCAAATTGTTTCAGTACATAAAGGCACTGCCAAGAGACCTGCAATAGCTGCAGAAAGGCCAATGTGGACAAATATTCTGACAATACCAGAGCCAGAGGCAAGTAGTACGTGTGCTATCAACAACCTTTCATTTTTACCTAATTACAGATTAGTTAGCCATGAAAAAAACAGTAAGAAAAGCACAAAAGTTAGTACAGAGGAAGCAGCAACTCACTTCGGTTTCAGGCGCTGCGTATATTCCCCTCAATGCCTCAGAGCTTGCACGTGTTGTTGAGGTCAAACTAAGAGAAAAGAAGATTGAGTGAGAATCCTCAGCATAAGCGTAGAAGGGTGATTTTTCACCACCACAGGAAACAAAAGTAGTCTACTCCCATGTCTACGCATTAAGCACTAAGCACGTGAAAATTTCTCCTGCACAAGTATAAACCAGCTTGACAAATAGCCAGAGGCCAACTCTGAATGAATCAAGAATTAAAAGTAGGTCAGTCCTGAAAGGTGGTGAATTCATCACCTGCAGACAGCGCTGAACAGCTCAGCACTCCAATCTGCATTTCAGACGAGATCTCCCCTGCTGTGCGCAACCAATACTTTTATACTAACTTCAAGGCTGTCACTTGGGCTCAGCATTCGCGAAATGCTTCTCTAAAGGCTTTGTCGGTGAAGAAACCTGTCACTGGCAGCAGTCAGTTTTCAGAAGCAGACTACCAACTGCTTGTCAGCATTCCAGCTGCTGAAAATCCAGTATTCCAGTTCTTGCATAACTGTTATTGTCTGGGGAGAATCTTATCTAGTTTCTTCTGATAGAAATATTTCTTATCTATCCAGGCTTCTCCTCTCAGGATGTGTGAAGTGAACTTCCTACCACCCACAAAGAGATGTGTGTAAATGCTTCGCAGTACGCACTCATCGCAGTAAGCAAGAGGTCAGAACGCTGCCCTTGGCGGCCCTCATCTCTTCAGATCCACAGCGCATTTCCTCTGCGGGCTACCTGGAAGTCACTCTCCAAGCACCTTCCTCATACATCGGAAATATTGTTCAAATGCAAACTAGATCCATGGCACAAATCCATATATTTGATATCAGAACCAAGTGGAACAAATACCTGTATTTGAAGGCAGAGGATTTGCTGTGCTACCTCTTCAAAAAGCCTCTCATATTCACTTCAGAATTATTAGTTTCAGTACACGAACTCTGAAGTGGACTCTTTCAGAAGCAAAACCTGCTCAAAAACTTGTGACAGACAGGCAGTGCTGTTTCCTGGCAACCCACACAGTCAAAACAGTAACACATCACATTTTTATTACTAGCAATTGTTTTCCCCTTGCTGTACGATTTAATTTATTGATGCAAGTGGCAATAATACAAGGCGAGCACCACAACAGTATGGGCACAGACAGATTTTAGAGCGAGAGATTGCTGGTAAATCCTGATGGCAGTCCTCACTAGTTGTTGAAAGGAAGCCCTAAATCCTCCCTAATGTGTTTTTTATTCTTTTTTTTTTTTTTTTTCTGTCTGTTTCAAAGACACTGGAAGAACAGTGACAGCTTCTGCCAGAACATCACAGAAATTTCAGATAGCTTTTTTAGACAGACATATTTGCATGGAGTTTTCTTACAGAAAGAGTAAATACAGAATCAAAGCACCTTGAGATTATTCACCTTCATGGACAGGTGGAAACTTTTTCCCTCCATCTTTGGATGTGAATTGCTCTATTCAGCTTTAATGAAATACACTTGTTTCAGAAGCTGAGTTGTCCCAATGGGCATTTTTGGCTAGAACATCCAACCATTCTGAAATTAATGGAATAGGAACCTTCCAGCTCATTTCTATTTGTCGCCATTACTTTGCTTGAGGACTGCTACAAGCCATGATTAGTTGGACAACATTGCATTTACAGCAAATATGAACACCAAGACTTACCAAGAATATAAAATGCAGCCAAAGAGAATGGTAGTACCCAGACCTGTAACCAGGTTTTCATCTCCATGCAGGCCTTGGCTAAATTCAGGCACACAGATTGTGATGTTCTGATTGTTCTCATCCAGGACTTCATAAAACAAAAACGAAATGAAAATAACAGTTATGCATGCTTACTCCACTGTACCTTAAAGGACTCTTCAAAATGAAGGTTTTCAGGGAACTATTTTTCTTACTTCAGATACTGGGTAAATGCATTTCAGTTGTTTCCTTCTATCTTTCAGAAAAATCACACAGAATAAATTCTGTTAATGTAACCCAGCGAATCCTGTGTTTCAGGGAAAAATGGTGCAACTTAACAGAGTGAAAAAGCCTCTCATTTGACTAGAGCTGACACACAAGGTAACAGACTGCCTGGTAAAATATGAACCTAGAAGTTTCCCAACACTTCATCCAAGACTACAAAGCCATATAAAACCGAGATATTATGCACCTGAGACCATAAAATTCTTTGTCAGTAAGGGTGCCTTGAGGATAACTATGAAATTCACACTTTGTGAAAAAAGGTAGCTTGCAGCTTCTCTGTTCTCAGATACACAGAAGACCGTAGAAAAAGAGATGTAATGGTTGGAAGCAAGGTCTTCATTTAACATCTACGCAAATACTACTTTTAGGTTCCTGAAATGAAATCAATTCAGTCCTTGATGTTCCAAGATGCATCTGGTCTTCTGGTGTCTGCTTTGGGTCAAAGCAAAGTACTACTTTGAAGCATCACCCTAAAGCAGCTGATTACAGCTGCCCCTTATTTCAAATTAAGAGGTTTTTGTGCCAAGGGTGTTCAAAGCAAATTGTATTCCCATCTCCTTTTTCCTTCCACTGCATCCCCAGTGGGGCAGCGTTAATAGTTTAGAGAGCCAGAGGGCAAAATGCAGCAAAGGCTACACCCAGGTTAAAAATAAACTCAAAGTCAGTCCCCTGACCCGATTCCATGTAGGGCTGCATAAACATCATTATCAGCAGACAACATGGACAAATCCATGCCAGGAGCAAAGGGAAGACAAGCCTTCAGGGAACGTCTTGGCAAGAGATGTGCAGTATCCCCCATCTGCATCCATCAGGGACAGAGCAACAAGGCAGGTCACTGTTTGGCATGCCTTTCAGCTCAGTCTGGTACCAAAAGGCAAAGGCACACTGTGATAAGCAGTGGTTCAATGGTCATTTCCTTTTGTTCGCCTTTTATGTCTTACATTTGCAACAGTGCTGGATGTTGTAAATAAATATTTGTGGCTTGCATTTTCTTCAGGCCTGGTTTGCAAGATGGCTGACTTGCAGGTCCCTGCTTGAGGAATGAGTCAACACTGAGTCACTCTGTGGCAAATCTGAGTGACAGGGTATGCGATAGCTTAGTAAGTGTCAGCTCCAGCATGTGCCATTGTAAAAGCTGCACAAGCCATTATAAGAATCAGTATCACAAAGACAGGGGCAAAGACAATGAGGAACATCTGACTCAGGGTGTCTGAAACAGCATGCTTGATGGAAACTCTGCCAAACGCAATAACCACACTTGCAATACATACCAGAGGAATCAGAGCCCTCATTCACTTAACTCCTGAAAGCTCCAATTGTCACAAGCATGAAATAACACAAAACCAATGATTTAATATCATACATCACTTTCTCCCCCATCCTTTTTCGGACTGTGTCAAATCTTATGAGTTATTCAGATGCCATCTAAACTAATTTCTGTATTCATTCAAAAACGCTGCTTATGTTACTAAGCAAATCTTCCATCAAAACAGTGTGGTTTCTGTTCTTAGCTCAGGAATATGTCTGTGTCTACACAACTGTGAGAGAGAGACTCTTCCCCTCTCTCTCCCCTTCCCCCTGGACATGTGTCTATAAAACTTCTCCTTCCTGCCAATGGGCTATTAGCTATCATTGCTTCAGCTTTTCAACACTAACAGCAGGGCAGTAATAAAGAAGAGGGTTTTTACATTACTGATGTGAAACCAGAAAAGTTTTCTGTAAATGAAAAGAATTTTTTCTGTACAAACAGGTGAATTTAATGGTTAACTGGGAAAAGGAAACTGTTTGAGATGAGCATGTAAAGTGTTGCCGTATTTTTGCAACATAAGGGACTTAAGACTATAGGAAGTTCCTTACTTCTGGCTTGCAATGTAAATGGTTGGAATGCATGGAGTACAGCAACTCTGCTGAAGAACAGCATCACCTCAAACAACTGCAGCACAACTCCAGGTCTTTTCTCAGAGTATTTCCTTTCAAAATGAAAGATGAACAATACTCAAGCTTTTGTTCCATTAGATAGCAAAAGCTATCCACCATATCAATTCTAGTAGAAGTGATTTTAGTATCCACTCTGATGGCCAGAACAACAAGAACAGAACAAAGCCAACTGGATGCAAGGTTCCTACTAACTGGTGTGAATCTAGTAATCTTCGGGATGGAGCTGGTGACCTGGCTTCTTCCAGAGGCAGTTCAGACCCATTTGTTCCAACACTTTTCCCACCACATGACACAAAGATGTTAGTATTTAGTCACACCCTATTGTATGAGCACATGCACTTGTCACACGAAGGGCAGACTGCAGAACTCTAGGAAATATATCAGTAGTAAACAAGCTGCAATGACTCTCATGCAAGAAATGCAACCCATAAACTGTGAATTAAGCTCCTCTAGACCAAAGCATTAAGTTACAGGGGGAGCGTCCAAGGTCTCTCACGTGCTGCACAAATTTATTATCTACAATTTCTTTTGCACAGGCCAGAGCAGATCAAAACCAGCACTCCTCTGTGCTAAGGTTTGCCAAAGGCCTTCTTCTTTTAATACACAGTGTGTCTGAAATGCTCTACACGAAGCACTTACTGGTTTCTGGTGGCTTGCTGGACAGTGCTGAGAAAGTGAGGTACATGACGTAACAGCTGATAACTCCTGACTGCAGCAAACCAGAATTAGGCTGGCCTTCAAAAGAAAGGGGACAAGAGAGGATTTCTGTAAATATTTTAACAAACTGAAAAAAAAAAAAATCATATTTCTCAAAGAATGGCACACTAGTATCTTTCAGAAGAGGAGAGTATCATTTACATTTTATCTAAAGCAGTTCCTAAGTCTTTGAGGCAGTTTAGATATGTTTCCTCTGGCAGGTGAGGAGAAAGGAGTCTGCCCTTCAGTTCTGCTGGCTGTTTTAGAAAAGCATTAAAAATTCCCACATAAGAAACGAATCATCTCTCTGCTCTTGCCAAAAGCACCAACCTTCCAAAGTTATTGACAAGCTGCCATGATAATTTTATCTGCCCATAAAATTTGCTTTGGAGCCACTCAAATTACTACTTGCAGGTCCAATATATGCAAGATATTAACAGCATACATTAAACATACCAGAGAAGAATGAAATACTCCTGTCAGCTGCTTCAGGCCCAAACTTCACAGATGGTAAATCACAAGCAGCCAAAAGCAAATGCAAAAATAGAGGTGAAAGGGTTTTACAGCCGTTGCCTCAAATGTAAACAGTGCAAGAATTATGTAAGCCCCTCTACACCTTACCAGCCATCAGCACATGAGCGTTCTTTACAGCATAACTCCCTGATGGCACGGCCAAAATATCCCACATCTCTGTAGTTTCAACAGCTGATGAGCAGCAACAGAACTTCATAGTGTAGATAAGGGACAGGGACAAGAGCAGCACTAGCTCTGAACTATCCTGAGGCTTTCTGCCCAGAACACAGCTCATGTCTCGAGGCACACAGTTCTGGCACCACCAGAAAACCAGGAGGAGAAGAGTTCTGCAGACTCACGATTCTGGACACAGGGCGATATGGCTACCAGCGACACAAAGAGGCAGAGGCCACCATTGACACCGATCAGAACCTTGTTGGACGTGCAGCCCTCTGAGCGTGTGTAGAAAAGAGCCATGAGGACCAGGGCTGCCACAGCAACAGAGTACAAGATGAGAGTCACCAGGGCGAGCAAACCACTCCACATCTGCTTGTGGTTCGCACTTGCAGTCCTGGGGAGACAGACAAGCACCTTATCTTCATCTCCCTTTCCCAAAAAATGAAGTTCTCGTTGTTGAATAATTTATATCATCAAACACAAAAGACACTGTTTATGTTCCTGAAGCATGTGTGTATCGCTACACTAACACAGGCCCTTGCAAGGTTCCTCCCATGAAGCTGAAAGAAGCATTCCATTTTTTCTGTAGAAACAAACATCCTTTACTCAGAGTGCTAATGTTAAATGTTGCTGCTGGAAAGCTTTCATCCACAGAAAGGCAGCTGCTGTAATCAGCAGTAAAAATATCTGTCAAATAAGAAGATCTTAACTCTTCCTCCACGAAAACAGGGATCTAAGAAAGCCCAAAGGTTTGCTAAAACCCTTCCTAGCAGTCAGCATACTAACTGGAACAAGAGAAGACAGCAAGGGCTGTAGGGGAAAAAATAGGATATCAGGAAGGGTAGGGAAGGAGGCAAGAGCTCCTGTGGGAGGACAATTTAAACTTTTTAATCCATGAGCAGAAGCTAAAGGCTAGGAGTATAATATAAGATTGAAATTAAGTCAGTGTCAAAACATGGTATATGTGGGTTGACAATGGAATCTTGCATATTTAGATGAAAACTAAGAAGTTAAAGAGAAAATAGCAGTTCTTGTGACCAAAAATACATAAATAACCAAAGAAATCATTTGATGCACATTAAACTGATACCAAACCACAGGATTTACCAGTTTATACCACTGCATATAGTTTCATTGCTACATCTCGCAAATCCAGTTTTACTCTCTTGCATTGCTTTGGTTCCTAGCAAATATATTTTCACACAAAACTGAACAGCTTAAAATGTTTGCATCCCAGCATGCTACTGCTTATTGGAAGCAGAACAATTGAGGTTAAGAACAAATCAGCACAGAGTAAAATAAGGAGGAAACACCTCCACTGAGGAAGGAGGAAAGTGGACAAAACGAAGATGCACAGCTCTAGACATCGACATCTATACTTCTTTCAAATGCTTTGTTCTTTTGTCCCAAGAGATGTGCTGTTCAGAAGTCCATCAGAATATTATGCAAATAACTACTTGCCCAACACATACCAGTTTTTATTCCATTTGTGTGCAAACTCAACAAGCAGGATGAGCTGAATGGCAATGAAAAGGAAACCTCCTGTTGCCCCTACATAGCGCCAGGCTGCAAGGCAGAGAAACAGAAAATAGGTTAAACTGCAGTCACCTTTCTTGTGAGATAAAATGGAATTGTTGTCTATCAGGTGAAGACACTACACAGTTTGAATATCTCAAGCCCACAGATGCAGTAGGAGATGAGATTTCAGCTGAAAGACCAGCTCAGCTATCTCAGGATGAGCTCCCTCGTCTTGCCAGCTACTACACGTTCAAAATAAGCCTGTTAGGGCTTTTACTGAGATTCCCTAATCCAGAAAATTTTTGCAGAGACAAGGTTACTATAATCAGACAGAAAATACTGAAACCTTTATTTGTGACTAGTGGGGATAGAGGAGGCCTGAAGGCATTCTGCCAAAGCGTAAACCCTAAAATTACAAGGTACTGGAACCTAGGGCTAAAAAGGGCAATTACTTCCCTTGATTCCAGCGCCACAGAAAAATAAAGGTGTGGCTCATCTATTTACAAACGCTGTCCTGAGCCACTCCCAGAGAAACGAGAACACTGGGTATTCATTGACTAGTTTTGAGACTGGTTATTTGACTTCTTAACCGTTGACCTACATACACCATATTTGGGTAGCTGCCTGAATACTATGGACAACAAATCTCTTACGTGCAATACCAGAAGTCTCTGAGAAAACACTGATACCTATCTAAATGTTTAGCTGCATACACAGCTTGTGTTCCTGTACAGTGTGCAGCCTATAAGTGACTCCAAGTATGCAGCTGACTTCAGTGAAGAAGACTGAGAGGAAGGGCACTAGCAAAGTTATCCATACCCTAACAGTGCTTTTTTCTTCTAAAAAAAAGTTGTATAAGTGAAGTGGAATAACAGAACAGTCCAGGTACATTACTCTTAGTAGCTGAAGATTTTTTTTGACTGTACAGAGTTCATTGTTCAAAAGCAAGCAAAAATGTCACTTGTCTGGCTTTGCTAAAGGTAATCTACCCATTTGATAGGTGTGCTGCTCTTCAAACAAACAAAACAAGAAAAAAAATAGGAAGAAATTAGCATGCAAAAAAAAAATTAAAAATAGGGTGTGTATTTGTGTTTAGAAGGAGCACTGTTAGAAGAAGCAGACAACCAATGCAGTAACAGTCAGACTCCCAGCAACACTCTCCCACTGCCACAGGCAGGACAGTGGGGCGTGTTTTATGGATCCATCCATTAGGTTAGCATGGCCAGTGCAGATTTATTGCTACAGCCCCCACAAATGTAGTCCTGGCACATAATGCCCCTCCTCTATAATCAATAAAATCCTAAGCACGGGAAGCATGGGAAAAACATTTTACATTTTTAGAAAAAAACAGGCAAACGAGTAAAATGCTCCAAGAATGTTCTTGAGCAGAAAACAGAGTGTATGTTTCCTGATAGGAAGGAGAAAAAAAAAAAGAGAAAACAAAACCACACAATGCCCAGACCCTCTGGTTAATCTCAAATTCAGGAGCTTCCTGAAGAACAGTTTAGCAGGATGCATAGGTTTTAGAACTTTTAGAGAAAAGTCAAAAACAACTCAGGAATGAAAGCTTGTTATGCTGTATCTCCATGCCAGGTTAGACTGTAGCTCTAATCAGTACAAAAAGAATTTGCTTCTCTTCTTCAGCAAACACTTCAATTCTTCATGACTTTTCGCCACAGAAAAGATTACTCACAAAGATGAAAGGGTGTCTTGCTCGCTTGTGGGTATAACATATTGTACCACCTAAACCAAGTAGTGATTAGACACTAATGACCATCCCATACAGCCAGCACATGACTTTGTAGAAAAAAAGAATAGGCATAAGTTACCCCTTCACCTCTGTGGCATTAGACTGAACCAGGGCAGACACAGCCAGTAAGAGCAAGAAGCTGAATTAAGCCTAGTTGTCTACCTGAATTGATTGTTATCTTAAGTTTCCCAGAGCAGCATGTTCACAATACATCTGCCCACTGTATCCTCATCCCTTGTGTTACCCCCTCCTTTTATTCTAGCTCTAAACACTGGTTAGTTTTAACAGAGAGGACCAGAGGAGTTCAAAGCACACACCCCCTGTGAGCTTCCGTGGAAGTAAGTGGCAGACAACTGCCCAGACTCAACAGCTTATGGGGCTGCAGCTGCCTGGCATACCAAAGAGCACAAGCTCACCTTGGTGTCATCACCAGAACTGCTGCTGCCAGCCCGCAGGAGGCCTCTGAGAAGTACCCCCCAGAGATGGTATTTAAGCACCTGGTCAGTAGTAGCATGCCTGAGCCGTGCCAGGGCATATCCCAAAACCAGAAATGTGTCAGGCACGCCTCTCTTGGCAGTCAGTGTGCTTGCAACAGGCTGCAAGAAGTCTAGTTCTACATTATTATCTATTTATTATAACTGCATTTACACCATCAGCCTGAAATCTAGCAACATCCCACATTCTTTTATGGCACTGCAGGTTTCCAGGCAGCCAGTTCCAGCACCCTGCAGGTCACCACATCCCCCATGGCACTTCCCCACCATGCAGTACAGCCCCCAGCTGCCACACAGAGCTACCTGCACAACCCTGCACTGCAGCCTCTACCTCTTAAAGAATTTGCACAACAGCACTGCAGTGGCATTTTACATGCCCCCTTGGCCTGCCTGCAGTCAGCACAATGAGTGGCTGCTCTGTGCATGACTACCCCCAAACAGCTCCAAATACTCCTTTTGTACCTGGACTACACTGGCTCCATTTGAAGAAATACAGCCACGCTCACACTGATCAGACCTTTAGGATTTATAACAACTCCAAGGTACTATGGAATGAAGCAGCAGAACAAAATGAGAAAGATGTACCATTGAGGAAAGTGTCCTGATCAGGAATGAAGAAGGCTCCTGAGCACATCGCTGCCAGAAGCAGAAGCTTAAAAAACCAGAATCTGTATGAGAGAAAACAAAAAACAATCATGTGATTATAATAGGAATTAGAGGTCTTCAACTCATGTATCATGAGAAATCTCTAGTCCAGCAAGAAATAAAACAACCTTTGATGATTGATTGCTGTTTAGATTTGTTTGCACTTGACTGTTTCACACCCAACAAAAGCAGTGAAAACAATTTTTTTTCTTCTTTTTTGCCTAGTACTACACCCAACTGGAAAGTAAGCAGCACAAACCTATAAAGAGAAGTGAAAAATCAAACAGTCAAACAAATACTCACCCATTATGAACATATGCTCGGCAGCTTTTGCTGTTGTTAATTTTGATGGTGAACAAGCAGAAGAAAAAGAAGAAACAGGCCATTCCAAAGCAGACTTTGTACACCGCAGAGTATCCCACCAACTTCTCGCACTTGTCACCCGCCTGAATACTCTTGCACATCTGCTCATAGAAGGGAAACTGAAAAGTACAACATATTACAAGCTGTTACACGGGACACAGGGCTCCTCACAATTACACCTGCCTAAGTCAGTGCACCACTGATTATTCACAGGTTCATTTAACACCAACACCTTTCATTGACACCTTCTGCTGATAGCCCTCAGCCCGGATTTAATGTTTCAAGGGACACAGAACACTGTGAAACACAAGGGACTGGAGCTTTCCAGAACCTCAGGTGACAGCTACTTCCAGATGGCTTTGGGGTATAAGTCCATCTTGCTTTCCTTCAGCTTTGATGGCCTAAGCCATCATCTGGCTCTTACTGCTTATGCACCCACTGCAGGGATCCTCTCCCTTCTTCCCGGGTTTAACAACAACAGACTTTAATTGTTTCAGTAATCCAGCTTACATAAAGCCATACTGGCAGTTTCACCAGCTGAAGGGGCCACAAATGGGGCATGGGAGGAAGCTCTGGGTTGTGCTGCCCTTAATGAAAACCCAGACTGCAGCACACCCAAGCAATATGGAAACAGCAAGCCCCCTCCTCTGCATCACAGCTTCTGAATGGGAGCTGCGCCACTTGCCCTGATTTTAAGTTAAATTAACAAAGAGGCAGGAAAATTCCACTTTTCTCTTGACTCATTAAATATTTGCCTTTGAGGCTTTGCCTGTTCTGAATGGGGAATGCAAACTGCTGCACGTTTTGGCCTCGGTTTTACCAGGTGTACGTGACAGCGAGTGCCCAGAAAGTGGGACTCTGCAGACAGGACCGACTCCTGTGCGGTGCCTTTGTGCAGACCGATCCCCCCTGCTTCTTGCAGCCAGGGAGTCGTGCAGAAATAGAAGCATTTAATTAGAAAACCACCAGTCATTTCAAAGAAAGAAGGGCCTCTCTGTATGCTCAAAGCCCTCAGCCAAGGCCAGTGAGACCAGTCGAGCAACACGTCAAAACCTTTGAGAGCTGATCACTGCTACCTGCCCAGGTAACTGGAAAAGTCAGAAAACAACACATGCCAGGACAAAACATTGTACAAATAAATAAATCAAGCAGACAAAATGAGAATTAGGTGCAAGAAAGTATTAAGCCCAGCCTGACTTTCTGGAGGAAAACCATATAAAGATTGTGGGCAACACCATCCTTGAATGTTTCCAAGAAAGAAGAAAAGATACCCATGTCTACATCCTTCAGCAGGCCAGTAAGCCTACTAAAACAGGACTGGGAAGAACAAGACAGCAAGTGATCAGGCAGCAATCCCAGCTGGGTAGAGAGCCATCCAAGATGCAGGAAACATAGGATCAACACATAAGCTCTCAGCTTCCAGCTGCAAGGCTTTGGAAGAGTGCTTTCCAGCGCACGGTGTGCAACTTCCAACTGCAGGCAGAAACCCAAACCACTCAGAGGCTCAACAGCCTTCTTAGCTTCTGAAAAAGCAAGTATTTCAGCAGCTTGAAGCAACACAGAGTTAAATTGTTGCTAAGCAGAGCAAACAGAGGAAAGCCTAACTGTGATGGTGAGCGAATCCTAGGTGGGCTGCAATCAGAGGAGGAGATGAAAAGCAGAAGGTTTCAGGGCAGCTGTCTGGCGTTACAGAAATGGATTCAAGCTGTGCCACCCTGAGACGCTCTTTCAGAAGCAGCTCAGATGAGCAGCCAGTGCTTGAGAAGTTGCACAGTGAACAAGCAGCTGTGCCTTAACTCACATCCAAAAATTTTTAGAGGGCTCATGCGAAAATGTCTGGGGCATCAGCAATGCCTTTCTTAAGTCTTGAAAAGCAACAAAATGTCAAACTGGCCAAATGTGCCAGCATTCAAAACAAGCACAAGGAGTGAGTGAAATAATTAAGAGACCTATCAATGCCACACCGATGCCAGGGCAAGCCATTGGGCCACAGCAATGCCAGGGAAAGCAAATGGGCCGTCAGTTAACTTCACAGTTCTTTGCTTGTAATTACCATCAATAAGCACAGATTAAAAAGATGCATGGTACTGAACTAACAATATTTCTGAGAAAATCAGACTTTTTTTGGTATAGATGATAATAGTGATTAAACAGAGTTTCTGTTTGATCTGGATTTGGCATCAAATAGCATTTTGAATATGGATTTTAAAGAATAAAACAAGAAAAACACCATGGAACTTGACTAATCAGCTAGCTAGTTAAAAACAGATCTGTGGGTAACTATAAACGGGAATCTTCTCTAATTGCATAGATGTCTACTGAGGTCTTGATGGGATTCTTGACTCTGTATGTTCTGTTCTCCATCTAGTAGTAATTTCCTTACAGATCAGGCTGAGAGAAAAATGGATGGGTTCACAAGAACAACAGCTTACTTTGTGCCTACACAAGCAACAAAGAGCCCAGCTATGTAGCATGTACAACGCGACATAGTGGTAAACGGTGGCCACGGGAACAGTCCTGTGGGACTGAACATCTTTTTCAGAGACCAGTGATCCTGAAGTAAAAAATCAAGAATAAAACAAAACAGTCGGGCACCCCAGCAGATAACATACACGAGTGCGGTGCTGAGGACAAAAGGGTTGATGTAATGAAAAGGGCATGTTTTCATGAGAGGATAATCCACTGCTGTGAACAATTTATCAAGCCTTATGTGAGTTCTTAATCACTGAAAGTGTAAAAAGACAACTTTTGTTTTGAAACTTATCTCTGAAACACACTCAGCTGCAAGCAGCTTGCCCAATCCATGTTTTTTATTACATTTTCCCTTTGCTGGGTAGTTTTGCTGGCTGTTAAAGTCAGGGATTAGTTACTTAGCCAAGCTTGATGGGGTGAAGTATTTACCTTCCTCCCTTTAAAAAGCAACATAAGCAAATTCCCTGGCCTCTGAGTAGTGGACAAAACATTCCTACTGCAGGAACTCAGCATCTGCTTGGATAAGTGAATATCTCTGTCGCTGCATGCTCAAGGACTTTATCAAGTTGGTAACATTTTCCGTGCAGGGAAACCCCCTGAGACAACGGCAATGGCAACAAGAACAAGGTTAGACTACCCTGAGCAGGAACATGTAGGAGAGCAGGGTCAGATCACCCTGAACCTGCTTTTCCTTTAGGGTGAGTTGCTGGCATGCTAAGTGCGATGCAGCAGCGAGCTGGCACACCTCTGCTGTGCCCAGGCTCCAGCTGGCTGCATTTGGGCTGCCTCCAACCCTGTGATTGCAGGAAAGCTGGAAACCACGCCACAGGGGCGGACAAAGAAAGAACTGCGCAAAAGCGGGCCTGAAGAGCCCAAGAAACCTGAAGAAGACTGCTTTCACCTGCACGTCCCCATCCAACAGAGGGGGGATGCAGCAGATGAAGTCTGTTGTGGAAATGCATGAAGTAGAAAAGAAAATTTTTGTTAGAGGGGAGACAAAGGGGAAAAGCACTCGTAAAACCACCTGTCTTGAACAGGTGACATAAGCAATGAAAAAAACCAAAAAAACCAATGTGACCAAAACACGCATCAGCTTCCATCTATAGCTAAATTCTTATCAGAAATAGGCAATGGGCAGCTTCATTTAAAAAAGCAGTTTTTATAGCAAATTTAGATTTTAGCACATTGTAATGCAGTTAAGGACCAAGACAGAAACCCGGCTGGGGCAACAAGCCTGAAAGCATGCTTTAGCGGAACATACAGCCATTCAGAACTGCAATGCTTTGACACTAATGAATTGGTTTTCACTGGTGTTTTTTCCTGCAATCCTCCTTCTGGTCCTTCTTTCATTATTTAAGGGGGACATGGGTATTTTAAGGATGAAACCACTCGTTTTAAAATAGCTTTGAGAGACCAAAAAAATTCCCTCCATCCTCTTGTATCAACTGTCCTTACAAAACCTGTTAAATGCAAGGTTATGCTTTAACAGAATGTTCGTGGGTAAAGCCATACCTGATTTTCACCAGAATAACTGGAAAAATATGTACATGGATCAAGGCACAGAAAGCTCTACTTCAAGTAGGATCCTGCTTTGCTTCCTTTTGGAACAAAGTTTCAAAACCAACTTGTGTAATTGTACTGTCACCTTTTCTGCCTTGCTGTCCACACTGCTAATGATCTCAGGTCTTGATTGATGCTGTATCCCATCTTTTGCCTTGATACACACAACCTTGCTCCTCTGAAATCTATCCTACATGCTACAATTCAAACTATTTTCTTGGCCAGAGCCAACCACTCCCTCCCTATCTGCTTCACTCCCTGTCCCCTCCCTCACCACGGCTTCTTGCTTCCTCCCCAGAGATCAGACAGTAACGCCATGGTTTCTCTGCATGTTTTTCAGAATTTAACCCCTCAAGCTTCTCTCCCTTGGTGTCTCATGGGCACAAGAACAGGTCAGATGAGGAAGAAGGGTGAAAAGAACCGAGAAAAACACACCAAGAAGACATCATCTTCTTTGTTCAATTCTTAAGGCTCACCACAAATACAGATCACCAAAATGCTTCCAGTTAGATTAGAGACCAAGGTTTCAAACCATAACCAAATATTCCACAGGTACTGTGCCCTCCCACTGGCACATGCTTCATCGACTTGCCAGGCTGAGTGAGGAAGTGGAACCTGGAACACTGACTTCTTTTGTCAACCATGTTGCAGGGCACAGAGCCTGTTCCCGACTCTGGACTCGTCCCTGCAGAGGCTGATAGCTCAGGAACTGAAAACCTGTCTTAAGCATATTTCAATAGACTGAATGCATGACAATGGGGGCAAATGAATATTACAAAACAAATATTTTTTAAAAAGTCTTTTTAAGGTGTCCACAAGAGGTATGCATTGCTGTTGCTTCCTCTCAAAATAATTTCAAAGACCCAAATGCTACAACAGTCTTTAAGACTAGACTGCTACAATAAATACTTTAAGAACTACATCAGGCTTGGAAATTTGTAACCAATCAACTAAACAACAAAAAAATTTCTTCACTGACAAGGTGAGATTCCTTTCACCTAACATCAGCACGATTATTTGATTTCTAAACCAGTAAAGCAGACACATGGTTCCCTGCAAATATGACGGCTCCATAAAGCACTGCACTGAAATTCTAAGCTATTTTAATAGAGGAATTTTTTTAAATGAAATAAAATTACGTCCCCTTTTAAGAAAGGGAGCACAAGTTCCTAAAAGCACCGTGTAAAGTATTTGCTTACAATCTGGCTTCAGGATCCAGGAGTGCTCCATGATCCAGCCAAACACAAAGCAGTCAATAAGTGCCCTGCACTTCCAAAACACAGTCCACCTTTGGGGAAGCCAACACCAGTTAGTCTGGATAAATATTTTGGAGGTGCTCTTTACTACAACAGGGTTGAATTAGCTTCAGGAGTCTTTGAACTTCTAATAGCCCAGAACATAATTATTAAATTAGAGAGCAGAAAGACTACTTTCAGATGGTCCATTTCCTATTCAAAGTCATCAAATGCTCCAAATTAAGAAGGCGATTATCTTTCCACTTCACACTAACAGCTACTCTTTGTGCCGTTTCTTCCTACACTGAGCTTCAAAGACTACAAACTGGAAAGAAAATTTGGCAAGACTGAAAAGCATGTTGTTGAAGGCTGCCTGAATCACTTTTCTGTTGGATAAGGAGACAGGTTTTTTTGTTAGGAATACAAGATGCATTAAAACCACACTACTGATGGAAAATGACTTCATGAAATTTGGATACAAGCACATAATTTGTCTTCCATATACTCCAGTTCCTTGGATTATTGACTTTATTGCCAATCTAAGCATCTAGTAAGTCAAAGTAAACCCTGGCAAGAAACTTCAGCACACATGCTGAAGAGTTTCCAAGCTGCAGCTCGCAGTCGAGCATGTTGTCTGTAGCAGGCACTCGTACAGGGCTGCCAGCAACTTCTGGTGACCAGGGGTAAGAAGGCAGCATTCTGATAATTTGAGCAAAGCAACACTAAATGAAAGAAAATTAGGACTGAGCGTACAAAGAGGTTATTATGGGGTGAAGGAAAGGTCACTGGCACCGGAGCACGGAAACTCTCCAGACAGCCCCTACATAAGCCTGTTGTTTCATCTGTCTCGCAGCGAAAGGATGTCACCACCAGCTTCTGGACCCAAGCTGCTGCAGAGGGGTGTGTTTCACAGGTAACTGAAAGCCAAGCGCAGAAGTTAAGCAGAGCACTAGCTCAGCCAGCAACCAGTTAAACAAAGAAATGGCCATCACTGTGTACCCGCTGGCACTTGCTCCTTGGGAGGGAAAACAGAACAACTAGATCCCCACAGCAACTGAGCACTCTGAACCTTCAGGGCAAGCCCAGTGACAAACTCAGAGCAGGCCTGATGCCAAGTTTAGGGCAGAAAAGTTTCAGTCCCACATTACTTAATTTTTAAAAATTTTTTTTAAAAATTAAGTAATCCAGCCATTGTTCCCTCTACTTAAAAGCAGACTTATTTTCTTGTAGTTTGTGAAGGGCAAGAAAGAGTTGTGCTACTGAGAGCAACTTGGGTGGCTTAAGAAACAAAACCAAAGATGTGGTACAACAGGTCTACTATCTGACCTCAAGCAGGCTGGTAAGCATTTAACTCAGGAAAGTTACACATTAAGATTCTGACAGAAACTTGAATTTTATGATCTAGTTTTAGCCACAGCTCTTTTGCTTTTGAAGCCTTTTAATTAAGAGGACATTTAGAGCTGAATAATGTCTGCTGTGGTTAGAAGCCATGTGAACACGATGACTCAATGCACACTGAAGTAAATCCGAAAATTGTAGAGGATTCACAGCATCGTGCTTTGTAGTAGTAGTCTGTCACATAACACAAAGAATACTGAATCAATAGTATAAATACAACTCTTGAAGAGTTGTTTCCTAACTGCTTTTTCTGATACTAAACTAGCTACCAAAGACAAATTCAACATTAGATTAAACCAACTTATTCTGCTACAAGATGTCCTGAAACCACCCATGCAGCAAACTTGGGATGGGTTTACTGTAATGGATTTCTCTGTAACAAAAGAGAAGGAAGGCCACTAGTCCCTGACTCTTCCTGTTGTGAAATACACTGAGGGTGAGCAATCCACAAGAAGACACTGATCATGTACAAACCTCCTGACTGGGTTTGGAAGTGGGCGGGCGGAGGGAATCGACTGCCTTTTCGGAGAAGGAGGTGCCCTTTTATACATGAGGAGACAGAGAAGGAGCCCCATTTCCCTCCAGGAGCAGCAGTGCATCTCTTACTTACGTGTGTTTTCATTTCGTTAGCTACCGTTGTCGACATCATGACACAACAGATAATAGTCACCAGGATGAAGTAAAGCGCATACATGAAGCGGGTGCTTGTTGACTGTTTTATCTTGGGGCAGCATCTGCAGCACAAGGAACAAGCGGCAGTACCACAGCAGCAGGCCAACTGGAAAGGAAGACAAGAATCCAAGTCATTTCATTATCACCACTAGGTTTCTATTGCAAAAGCCACATGGTGAAGCCGGGAGACTTTTCATAATCTCCAAGATTTCCTAAGTCATCTCCCAGAATACCAGTATTTAAGTGGGAGCAGATTGTCCTCTTTACCCAATCACTAGGTTCAAACACACCAGTTTCTTGCTTTCCCACACACAAAGCGTGAGGGTGAGAAGGAACTGCTCCTAATTTCTTAGCCCTTCTCTCTGTTGTCTCTGTGCAGCTCATGGGCCTGGCATGTCCCACCAAGCAGAAGAGGCCTTGCAATCATCAGGCTCTGTTTCCTGCAATACACAATTCCCCCTACATGGCGAACAAATCTGTACAAGAAGAGCACAGACTCCAAATCTGTTTGCTTTTAACACACAGGTAAAACAAATTTTGTTCCTGGGACAAGCTGGACATGGGTTTTATTTCACAAGCAGCTGCACAGATCCATTTTCAACTCACCAGAACCATACCATCCTTTTTGTGGTGCCTTTCTGGTACACACACGGAATGATTATTTTGCTACAGGAATTTGTATGCTACTGAGGGTTTTGAGCAAATTAAAGGCAGAGAAGGAAAGCTGCTTATGCAACACCTTGGAACAGCTGTGCTTAAGGCTTTACAAACAGGTAGCAAATACGAAACCAAATAAACAAAAACCACACTGACAGTTCTAAATATCTTGTGCAGTAGAGAAAGAGCCTGGAAATATTTGGCTTACTGCAAACAAAGCAAAAAAAAAAAACAAAAACAGAAACAACAGCTGAGCTTGAAAGACCCAAGATGCAATGGCATATTGAAGAACGCCAGAGAAGAAATCAAAATTCACAGCTGCTTAGACACATTTTCACAAAGATGAAATTACTTATTTTGTCTACACAGGTACAAGGTACGAGGCAAATAAACACCAAGTCATGCTTCAGTTGATACTGCCTATAATACTTAAGCATTATTAGAGATCGAATCGTGTGTTCATTTTTCTTTCCTTTCTTCCTGCAACTGTGAGGATCCAAGATAAAAACTTAAAGGATTCCAAAAAGCATTCCAAAAAGCACATAATTTCCCCAGTCGACAAAGGAAAAGGCACAGAACACGTCCTGCAAAGGATTTAGCTTGGGGCTGGTTATTTCCTCACTGCTGACAGTATTGTTAACTTTCAGAGCAGCCGGATTCACCTTCTCTTCCTTCTACTTCAGGAGAAGTCATAGATGAAAATATAAATGTATGCGCTATTTCTGCACACAAGGCAGCAGTGTCCATGGCCAGGCCCTTCCTGCAACAGGCAGCAGCTTCATATGGCCCCATACTTCTCACAGCAGAGGTGAGCACAGGAGTTTCTGTGGTCAGCAAGCACCCAGGCACAGGGAACCTCTCCTCCCAGTCCCGCTGCAGACCTCAGCACCCTCATCCCCCAGCACTCCTGTTTCCAGGCTGCCTGTGGCCAGCGCTCAGCACAGGGACTGGGCACCGGTGGAGCCAGGGGCTCCAGCACACCCAGAGTAAGTCCACGGGCCCTCCTGCCCTGCAGCTCCTCAGCCCTGGCGGCATTGCAGATGGTCAGAGGGCCCCGCTGCTACCCAGTGAGTACCTGCACCAGACAGCTGTTCTTAGCCCTCGCCAAAGGCTTCAAAATGTACTTATTTGTCACCAGAGGTATGCTCTGAAAAGCAAGCGCTTCATTTCAGATGCCCAGGCATACTTCACTTGCTTGTATGCCCTTTTAGACACCAAATCACCAGGCAGTTTTCCTCCTCAAACACCACCTCCTCCTCCAGCACTGCAGTGTCCGACCCGGGGCAGCGGCAGGAGCTGGTGTGCTTGTTTGCAGACCTGTGCCTCTGACCTGACTTGCCAGCCTCGCCGCTGGGCTGCCTGACCAAGAGCACCTCGTCACCACAATGAAGAAGTGTCTGTAAAGGATGTCCAGCTGACTGCTTCCTTGCCACTGTTATCACCTGCAACACCCAAGATCAGATTTCCTGCCCTCGACCCCACACCAAGGCTGCAGTGAACAGGACCTTGCCTTGTGGCTTTCAGAACAGATGGAAATGGGGCCACCCAACTCCACTGTCCCCACCACGGGACAGCTGGAACTGCTGCTGCTGCAAAACAGAAACCCTCCCAAAAACACAGAGCTCGAGCTGCGGGGGATAAGCAGAACGGCTCACGTTGGCACCAACGCTGGAAATTAAAAACACAGTGTGCACGAGCACATTGTGCAAGTACATTTTCAGAAAAGAATGCCAGCTGGGTGAAATTAAGTTTGCTTTTACTGCACCAATGACAAATCAAAGAAGTAAAGATGCTGTGGGGAGTTACTGATTCAGCAAACAAATGGAAAAATAGTATTTCAAATCAAAAGCATATCAGAGAAGTATAACTCATCCACCTCAGAATTACGGGAAAAGGAAAAAAAAAAAAAAGACAAAGTTTTTTCAGTCTATACTAACCAGATCCAAAGCATCCAGGATGAACTTCATCTGCTGGCTGTACTCACTGTAACACTACAAAACTATACTGAAGAATGAAAAAGGTAAGCAGCTTTGGCATTTTTAAGAGGAAAAGTGGAACATCATTTTCCTAAGTGCTACAGAGCTCTGCCAGTGAAACTTCATCCACGTCCAGCAACGTGTCTGCTATTCCAGTCCTGGGAGCCCTCCAGTCCCTGGAGCTGCTATTTAAAGCAACAAATGCTTAAATAGAACATATAGTTCACTGCTTCACGTTATTTAGAGAGACTTTAATGATAGCCCCTAATAGTTAGCACACAACCTATACGTTGACAGAAATTGTGAAAAATAGCAGCGCGCTCATCTTGTTTCAGACACATTCCTGAAAGCACTCTGAATAGCAATGGAAACCACAGAAAGTTGGTTAGGCTGTTCAGCCACGGTCCTAAATTTTATTTTTTCTTTTTTAAGCTCTGGTTATGATTAACTACATTGCAGAGTGGGCCGCAATGAAATAGGTGTTATCCAAAAATATATGAAACGGTCTCTGTCCCAAGGCGTGAGCCACTGGCTGGCTGCAGCCCACTGACCGGAGAGGTTTCAGAGATGTTGTCTCTGGGCAGCAGACCTCAAAGGCCAGCTCTGCAATGAGGTCTCTGCTAAAAGGCTGCTGGGCTGCACAGCCGAACCACCGCGCCCTCTGATGTCACACTCCTTCCCAGGGGCATTGCCCACCTCATCTCCTGACGGCTCTGAGGGTCCCTCCGGGGACTCAGGGCCCACAGGTACAAGCCAGCCACAAATTCTCAGTGTGTTAAAAAAATAAAAATAAAAAGCTGCTGCGCCCACACATAGCTGTTTACACACGACTGAGACCTGAAGTGGACATGTCCAGCTTATTGCGTTTGTAGACACAGTGACAATTTTAGAAGGTATGTTTCAGAGAGGTTTCCAAAAAAACCTCAAAGGCCATAAAAAATATTTTCCGTAGCCATTAAAACAAAGCAGGTATCCGCGAAGAGTTCCAGGCCCACTGCCCAAAACAGCCTATCGTATTTTTAAAGCACACGAGGCGTGGGGACGTACCCAACTCGTCACAACAACTCTCTCTTCGTTTTGAGAGACTTCAGCAGAAACGGTAAAAATCGAATCAGAGCACATTAAAAAAAAAGAAAATGAAATAGAAGAGTGCATTCCTAAAGGGAAGGAAGACCTCAAAGCGTTCCATCTCCTCCCTGCTAGGGCCTGCCGGCAGCGTGCTGCGGCCGTGCCGCGGAGCTGAGGAATGTGCTGTGCTGAAGCTTCTTTTCAGCGGGGCCGGCAGCAGCTGAGCTTTCCACATAGCCTTTGCCTACTTGACCATCAGCACCATCCAGGCCGTCAGGTCTGCAGACAATGTGGTCGCTGACCTGCTAAGCCTGCCAGAAGCACCCCAACAGCAGCTCAGAGCTACACACAGCATCCCAGCGGGGTGAGCGAGCAACCTGGCCCTGCACGGCTCCACTCTGCTTGGTGCCCACCTGAGCCGCCTCTTCGCTGCTGCTTCAGCACTCAGCCCGACCAGCTGGCTCAAGCCAGGGGCCTCAGCGACTGGCACACCAGCTAATTAACTAACAGCCTGTTTTTAGGAGCACACCTTACATTTTGTGAGTTGTGCAAAACTAAAACCGACCTCAGAGAAATGTCCTGCCCATACAGACATTGTCTGAGCGCTGCTTTCTGGTGAGGCCTCCTTGTCCCGAGCTGAGCTTCCAGAACGGAGGCCTGTGCCCTGCACCATGGGGCTCATAGCAGGGAGCAGATCAAAGCCCACCCGAGGCAGCAGTGTCTGGGCAGCTACACCAACAGCTGAACACCAGCGGGCTGCTGGCAGATGTGGGCAGGGCAGAAGTGAAGCACTTGGCTGGGCTGAGGCTGATTCGCTTTCCTCTCCCTGCTCAAACGGTACCAAGTGGTGACTCAGCTCAGCATTAGCAAATAACGTCACCAACCAATCCCTAAATCAAAGACTGCCCAACTGCTCTTCTCCTGACGGTTGTGGAAAATTCAAGGCAATTGTTTAGTCTGACCTAAGCACCGCAGTCATCACATCACCCAGCTCCCTATTTCCCCAGTTATTAAATTTATAAATCTCACAGGAGATGGGCAGTCCATCCCTCCTAGTCATTACTTACGCCTCTAATTAAAACAGCAGGGATAAAAAAAGATTTAATTTGCCTGCTACAGTTCCCTGGATCTTGATGAGGCTCTCTTCATTAGCTCAGAGAGTCTTTTAAACCACAGAACCACAGAAAGGTTTGGGCTGGAGGGGACCTCAACGCCCACCCAGTCCCAACCCCAGCCGTGGGCAGGGCTGACACCCACCAGAGCGGGCTGCCCATGGCCCATCCAGCCTGGCCTTCAACCTGGTCTTTTCCCCCCCCTGCTTACCAAAGAGGGAACCCAAACGATCTCCCCTGTTTCTCACCCAAAGGCCCTAAGACATTTCCTGCCAGCAGCGTAAGGTTGTTTTTCTCCCTGTGTCTCCTTGCTTCCCCAGCACCTCCTACACAGCCACAGGGAAGCACACCCTCATCCCAAGAGACCCTCACGGCAAAGGAGCTGCCAGCTGAGCAGCTGGGAGACCAAAGACACCAGTGGTGGCAATGTCTGTTGACAACCTGAGGCCGTCGCTTTGTGCAGTTTCCCCCATGGTACCTCCGGTACCTGAGACCAGGAGCGAGGTGACACACAGACACAGCGTGGTGCACCCCGGGGACAGAAAGAGCCACGGGCTCAAATCGGTGTTCCACAGGAGCCAAGAAGCAGTTAAAAAGAATTTTCTTTCTGCAGTGATTTATGAGCATGTAGCTGGAACAGCTGCTTCACTTCTGAGCAAGTGGACAGCTCTGAGCTGTTCCACAAAGATGCTGCGTCTCTAAAAAGTATTTTTGGTACTGAGTTCAAGCAAACTTTAAGGGGGGAAAAGGAGATACTAACACTTCAAGCAAAGTGACAAAAGACAATAAACTGGTACAAAAGATTAACTATTTTTCACCGTACCCTATATTTAAAAAAAAAAAAATCTAATTGCTCACAACATTGCTAAACACCTTCCAGCACAGATCAGTGTCACAAGTACCTCCTTCACACCCATTTCTAGGCTGGCAGGGCCTCTCAGCCTCCCCATTTCCTACTTTCTGATCAGCACTTTTAAAATACAGTTGCAATGACTACTTCAGAGACATGTTGGATAGCACTCCTGAACCACTGCTCTTCCGATGCCTGGAATACAGAGAGCCACGGAAAAGCACTCGAGGCTGGTTCTTCAGAAATGGTTAGCAGCAGCTCCTGCTAAAACTCGGTTTGAGAGAAGACACACAAACACATTTTGGGTCGGTTTCTACTGCACAGAAAAAACTTTCCACAATCAGGCTGTGAACATTTTATACATTTCAGTATGTGCGCCATCTCAAATTGCTAGGAGTTCCAATCACAATCTGCAAACATCGGTCCTACCACAGTTACGACTAATTAAACTGAGGTTGCTGGGTGTGTCAGGACTCGTCAGAACAAACACAGAGCCACGCTCCCACCGCTGCTGGGAGAAGTGACGCCGAGTGTGCTTTCACGACTACAGAGATTTGGTGACTTTACCCCAAATGAAGGAGGCTGAATGAGAGAGGTCATTGATCTCCCACCATACTCAGTTCAAGGATATTCTCCCTCAGAACAACGATACTCTAACTACTATGTTGAAATCTGGTTTTTGGGTGACCTGAACAATGCAGTAGATCAAAGTCGGTGGCCAGAATGGTCCATCATGTCCTAGAAATCTAGGAACCAAGGCAGTTAACACGTTACAGCCCTCTACAGCTGGGAAAAAAACTGAAGTGCCATTAACTCAGGTTTGAGAAAGGCCTTGGAAGCAAGCTGAAGTTCAAGCACCCTCACACAGCTAAGGCGAGAAGCTGGAACGTGGCTGGGGTGACAGGAGTTACCAGCTCCAGGCAGGACCTCCAGCTTACACCCGTACTTAAAGCCAACCTTCCTCCAGCTGGTCCCCAAAACAACCACATCTTGCACCGGCAGCTGTGAGCATATCCACTGCAGTGGAAGTCTTAGTAATGAAAAAAACACCCTGGAATATTTACACTTGAAAATAAACTAAAAGCAGCAGTAGGATGCAAATCCTTCCACAGGAAAGTATCGCCTTGCCCTTGGAGGTAAAGGGTTCCTTCTGCTCTTACCCAGCCTTCACAGCTGGGGGGCAACGGGTTTCTTTAAAGCTGTTTCTTTAAACACACAGCACAATCAACTGAGACAATGTGGGATGCAAGGGGAAAAGGAAAAAAAAAAAAAAAGACACAGCAGGAATGAGAAGGCATATCTTCTGCCTTGAGGCAGTGCCAGGAAAGGGATTACTTTGAATTTAAGCTAGCAGTGCAAGTGTAAAATAATACAATGCTTACATGATCTCACTGTCTTTTGGTTGTTTTCACCTCCCGTTCCAATCGCTTTTGGATCCATCAGCAAATTTTATCCAGCTATGAGAGGGCGATGGGGCCTCAGAGATATTACTTTCTTACAGTTTTCATGAAAATAGGCAAAAGGGCTAGCAGAGAAAAATGATGTCCAAACCCTTAACAAAGAGAAGGCTGCAGTATCTGCCAGAAGGGGAGTGGATGTTCAATATCAACCTGAGCACACAAAGCTGCAGGAAAACAGGCTTCGTTAGCTCAGCTGTTCAGACAGTGATCTGTTTTAGAGCAAAGCCTCGACATTTTTACAAATAGGGGGGAAAACAGTCCCTTCCCACCCTGCTTTTCGCAGCTGTGCTTCAGTGCACTACGGCTCTCCCAACCAGACCTCAGGCAGGGGGCTGCGTTTTCACCCACAAATGACTGTGGTGGGGGGAACACGTGGAGGAGTGAGGAAGCACAGCTCTGAGGGGGGATGAGATGCACTGAAAAAGCAGCAGGAGACTCCAGGCCCTGCCAGACCCTCACGGGGGTAGACCATCTCCCTGCCCAAGAGACCACCGACACCAGAGGGCATGAGTAGTAGCCTAAGTCTTGGACTTACATGTTTTTTTTTTTTTCACATTTTCTAAACCCTCAGAGTTAGGACGTCCGGGTATAAAAGGAAAATCTCACATTCCGCTTATGGCACATCTCACTGCATTTACACGATAGGACTTCTCAGTGCTGAACAGCGTTGAAGACCAATGGAAGGCCAACGGTAACCTGGGCTCCATCAGCAGAAGGGTGGCCAGCAGGGACAGGGAGGTGATTGTCCCTCTCTGCTCTGCCCTCGTGAGGCCCCATCTGGAGAACTGTGTCCAGGTCTGGGGCCCCCAATACAGGAAAGACGTGGAGCTGTTGGAGAGGGTTCCGAGGAGGCCACGATCCATGATGAGAAGGCTGGAGCACCTCTCCGATAAAAAAAGGCTGAGAGAGCTGGGCTTGTTCAGCCTGGAGATGAGAAGGCTGCAGGAAGAACTCATTGCAGCTTTCCAGTACTTAAAAGGAGATTAAAAACAGGAGGGGAACCAACTTTTCACAAGGGTAGACAGTGACAGGACAAGGGGGAATGGTTTTAAGCTGAAGGAGGGAAGGTTTAGATTGGATGTCAGGGGGAAGTTCTTTACCGAGAGGGTGGTGCGGTGCTGGCACAGCTGCCCAGAGAGGCTGTGCATGCCCCGACTCTGGACATGTTCAAGACCAGGTTGGATGGGGTCCTGGGTAACCTGATCTAGTGCCTGATCTGGGGGTTGGTGGCCCTGCCTGTAGCAGGGGAGTTGGAACCTGATGATCCTTGGGGTCCCTTCCAACCCTATGTCTATGAAAGACAGCACTTGAGATCTAACGGACCTACAGAAATAGCTCTGAACGCTTTACAAGCTCTAACAACCACCAGCTCTAACTGAAGGACCCGTCTTCCTCAACCAGCCAGCTGCAGCCCACTGCCCCCTACAAGCCGAACGGTAACTGCCGACATCGCATTTATTTAACTTTGGAAAGAAAACATACTCATTGTAATAAAGATTTTCCACAACAGCTGCTTTTCTTAACCATGATCTCAACTTTATTCTCTAGAGAATAACTACTGAAGAAAAGCCAAATGTAAAATCCCGTTTCCTGTCAATTTAAGCAGATGTTTTTATGTAATCAAAAGCATTGTGGAGGCCCAAGCTAGACTGTATTCTCACTGCATCCTGAAAATAGGTCTACCAAAAAAATACTAGCAAAGCAAAGACCGCTAGCAGCCCTACTTCAGCATCAACACCTAAAAGTTGCAATTTTCTGCAAAGTCTGTATGTTGTGTGACAAAAGCCAGCTGCCGAAACCGAAGTTTATAAAGGGCCAAGTTCCTTGACAGTGAGTTCCCATGGTCCTCTTGGCAAGGATGCAAGTCACACAGTGATGTTAATTAAGATTATTTTAAATAATTTTTAGTGCAAAATCAGCATAACTAAAGTACAGCAAAGTTTGGCACCTGGCCACTGTATCCTTTAACAACAGGGATTCGGGCTGGGAAAGCTGAACAACGTTTTTCAGGCAGGCATCATCAACCAGACATCGAGCAGAGTTTGGTCCGAACCCAAAGGAACTGATAACTCGCTGTCTGCTTCACATCAGGAGAGTTTGCTGGCATTGTGAACGGAGGAGGCTGACAGCCAGGCGATGTCAGCTCTCGGCAAAACGCTGGTGCCGGCTGCAGTCAGCAACGCGTGGGGCTCGCAGGGACAACGCCAGAGCTCAGCTCCAGCAGAGCGAGTCCAAGAACACAGCAAGGCAGAGAGCGCAGGACACTCTGCAACAACTGAAGAAAAAACAAAAAAAAACGAACCCCAACTCACCAAAAAAACAAATACCATGGGATATCAAACCCCCAAACCAGTATTTCTCGGGTAAAAAGCAGAGAGCAACTGAGAGAGAGAGCAGAGAGCTGCTTTTCAGAACCGACTGTGGGAAGTCCCATCTGTCCTCAGGCACTTCGGCACTGTTTCTGAAGGCAGGGCTCTGTTTTGGAGAACACTTAAGGAGGGGCCAAATTCCTTCCTGATTTTCCAGCTTGATTAGCAGTACTTGTAAAATGCCTGAGGAAGTCGGGTTGAGAAAGAGTAACTTCTATCCCAGACACTTCTGTCTATTAATTACACTAAACAAACAGCCTCCCCTCCACCAAGGCTGGATTTAATCTATCTGTGAACCTGAAGGCCATTTTTCCTTTAAAAAGTTACGCTGCACTCTACTGAAACATGCTCTATGTCATCTGTCGACGCAGCCTATACAAAAGGTTATCCACACGAGGTTTGCTGGTGCACGTCCAGCAGCACGCCACATTTACCACAGACAAGTCTTAACATCAAAAACAATGCTTCAGCCAGCAGAACACACCTCCCCGAGGGGCCGCGTAATTTCAGCACTATGACTGCATCCACTTCGAGGCTTTTGCTGAGGCTCCAAAACCAGGAAGGAGTTCAGCTTCTTTCCAAAATCCAAAGTGAGGCATCAGCGTCAATAAAACACATTACTGCAGCAGCGGGTGTAATGCTACACAGAATACTAAGTGGCTTGAAGAATCCTTCCACGTTCAGCCGTGCTGCAGCCACGCCATTCACCCTACGAGCCTCACCGTGGTTTTGTCCTCTGGGTTTTCAGCTGCTCCTCCAGGGACGCACCCCGAAAAGGCAGTGGGGATGTGGGCAGCCAGGAACCACCCAGGACCCGCTCCTACTACGGCGCTTTGCTCTGGGCACACCACGGCAAAGACCGAGCAGCTCTAACCCTGGCAGCCGCACGGCAGCGGCCCGGGACGCTTCTCCACGGGCAGCGCCGCAGCGCGGCCGCCGCCGCCGCCCGGGAGCCCCGGGGGGGGGAGCGGGCTCAGCCCCTGGTGCTGGCTGGGGCTCCTTCCCGGACGGCTCAGGCAAAGCACGAGAATAACAGCGAGCTGAGGCGGGCAGCCACCAAGGGGCAACGCCAGCAGCATGCGGACCGTGAGGTGTCCGAACGCGCACGGGGCTGCTGCAAACAGAAATAAGGTCACCCGCTGTCCTGCCGCAGCCAGGACAAGCGACAGTGGGTTTCCGCGGCAGCGATGGAGATCTGGGGACATTAAGCACAGAGCAGAGTGGCCGGGGGGACGGACGGACAGGGGCAGCCGCAGCGTCCCGGCTCGGGGCGGCTCCGGAAGGGGCCTCGCGGCGCCGCTCCCCTCCCGCCCCGCAGAACGCAGCGGAGCCGCTACCGCCGAGCCCACCGGAGCGCCCGGCCCGGACACGGCGCTCTGCCGGCAGCCCCGCACCGCCAGACCCTTCCCCTCCCGGCTCCGCGTCCCGCGACTGGGTCCGCGCACTGCTCCGCGCAGCAGCTGGGCGAGGGGCAGCGCGGCTGCGGGGCTCTGCTCCCCCCTTCCCCCGTCCCTACCTGCCCGGCGCAGCACGGCGCGGACATGCCGGCGGCGCGGCCTCCCCGCCCGCCTCGCTCGCTCCCTCTCAACAGCGCGGTGCTGGCGGCCGCCCNGGGCGCAGGGCCGGAGGCGGGTTGGTCTCCGCGCCGTTCCCCGGCGGCAGCGCGGCCCTCGGTGCTGTGGGGCGGTCGGAAGCAGCGCGGCCCCTGCGGCAGGTGCGGGTCTGCCGGCAGCGTGAAGCCGTGCTCTGGCGGAGCGCAGCAGCCGGCACAGTGTCTCCCAGCTCTGTTTGGCGTGCACAGTATGCTCCGATTGGAGCTGTGCCATTCCAGCCCCCCGAGTGCAGGGTGTGCAGCCACGGCTGTCCGCTCTCAGGGACACTGCTGTCGCCGTGTGCCTGCTATAGTCCACCCATGTTGTAGTGGCTGGAATTCAGTGAGCTCGCTGCATGTGGCAAATCCACACAGGGACCCGAGGAGGCCAGGGGCTGGCACAGCAGTATGCCCCACACGCACAGGTCTGATGGGCAGTGCGGAGCTGGGCCCGCTCCTGGCGGGCGCCTTCCCTTTGGGGAAACGTGTCCCATGGTTGTGTGAGCGAACCAGCCCTGCTGCGTCCCACAGCCCCCGTGCTGCTCACACCTGCATGGAGCAGTCATGTTCGTTCACATGGCAGTGTGAGGACGGTGCTTTCCAAACAGAAGCCGAGATATTTCCCGGTGCTTCTGGAACATTTTGATCAGCATCAGTTTGGAGGAGTCAAATACGGTGCTGATCTATAACTGAGGATTTAGGACCATAGTGTCACAGAATGGCTTGGGTTGGAAGGGATGTTAAAGCCCACTCAGTTCCAGCCCCCTGCTGTGGGCAGAGCTGCCCCCCACCAGATCAGTCTGCCCAGGGCCCATCCAACCTGGCTTGGACACCTCCAGGGATGGGGCACCCACAGCTCTGTAGGCAGCTATGCCAGTGCCTCACCACCCTCTGAGCGGAGATTTTCCTCCTAGCATCCAATCTAAGTCTCTCCTCTTAGTTCAAAGCCATTAATTACCCCATGTCCTATCACTACAAACACTGACAGTACCTCTCCAGCTTTCCTACAGGCTCCCTTAAGAACTGGAACTGTGAGGACTCCCCCACAGCCTTCTCCAGGCTGAACAAGCCCAGCTTCCTCAGCCTTTCTTCGTGGGAGCCCTCTGATCGTCTGTGTGGCCTCCTCTGGACCTGCTCCAACAGCTCCACATCCTTCTTGTGCTGGGGACCCCAGACCTGGATGCAGTACTCCAGATGGGGTCTCATGAGGGCAGAGCAGAGGGGGACAGTCCCCTCCCTCGCCCTGCTGGCCATGCTTCTTTTGATGCTGCCAAGGCATGGTTGGGTTTCTGAGCTGCAAGCATGTACTGCCAGCTCATGCAATTTTTCATCCACCAATATCCCCACTTTCCCCCCCACCTGACTGCTCTCCATCCATCTTCTCCCAGTCTGTACTCATACTTGGGACTGCTTTGACCCAGGTGCACCCCTAGTACTTGGCCTTATTGAACTTCACGAGGTTCACATGGGCCCAAATCTCAAGCCCGCCCAGGTCCCTCTAGGTGACATCTGTTCTTCTACTGTGTCAACAGCACCGCTCAACTTGGTGTCTTCCATAAAGTCTCTGAGGATGCAGTCAATCACACTGATGATGTCATTAATAAAGATATTAAATAATACTAATTTCAATACTGACCTTTGAGGGACACCATTGTCACTGATCTCCACCTGGACATTAGGCTGTGGACTGTGATCCTCTGGCTGCAGCCATCCAGCCCATTTCTTAGCCACCAAATAGTCCATCCATCACCTCCATCTCTCTCCAATTTAGAGACAAGGACGTTGTGTGGCACTGTGTCAAAGGCCTTACAGAACTCCGGGTAGATTACACCAGTTGTTGACTGATGCTGTCGCTCCATCACAGAAGGCCACCAGATTGGTCAGGCATGATTTGCCCATGGTGAAGCTGTGTTGGCTGTCTCAGATCACCTCTCTGTCTTCTGCATGCCTTAACATAGCTTTCAGGGGAATCTGTTCCTTGATCTTCCCAGGCACAGAGGTGAGGCTGACCAGTTGGTAGTTCACAGGGTCCTCCTTCCTACCCGTATTAAGAACTGGTGGCTTCCCTCTCCCCAGTCACCATGAGCTTCTCCTGACAGCCCTGACTTTTCAAATACAATGGAGAGTGGCTTGGCGAGTACACCAGCCAGTTCCTTCAGGACCCTGGGATGCATGTCATCTGGCCCCCCAGACTTACAAACGTTCAGGTTCCTCAGGTGTTCTCGAACCCCACCTTCATGTACAGTGGGAAGTGCTTGTCTCCACCAGGACATGACCGCTGCAGCCCAGGCTGCCTCCAGTTTTGACGTCTTTGATGATTTCAGCTGTGTTGGTGAAGTCCAGTAATGCTTCTCCTCTGGGTGGGCTACTACCTCCGCTTCTTGTATGATGTTGGGCTGTCTTTGCTACTGCAACCAAAGTCAGCAGTAGGAGCAATGAGGTTCTGCGTAGAAAGACTCCCTCACTTTGTCTGCTTTGTTGTCTATGTGCGTGCATGCTATCATATTTAAGATAACTTTTTAGAACTTTATTTCTAGTCTTAAAATATCTTTATTTCTAGTCTTAAAATCTTAGGAAATCTGTTACTATAGGCTGTTGTACAGTGTATAGATCTAGATAACAGATCCACAGACGAAAAGGAAATCAGCACAGATTGCAGGATGTATTGCACAAAGCCCCTTCCTCTTCCCTTGTGTGTGCAAACTAACAAAGTTTATGCTGTAGGAGAAAAAGCAACTCACATGATGAATCAGTGTTACTTGATATGGTGTTCTGCTGGGGAACGAAGAGCCCAGAATTACTCTAGGGGTACCGCTTATGAAAGGCAGGCACGTGGTGCTCTAACATCTGCATGTGCTAAAGGTAGAGATGAGGTCTTTACCACTCTCACAGGATTATTTGTGTCCATGTGATGGTTATTTAGTTGCAAAAGACACCAGCTCACAGGGATCCTGGAGGACCTCACCACAGTTCAGGCACTGCTGCAGCTGAGACTGCTGCTTGGTAGGAACAGTAGCAGCCGCAACCTCAAGGGAGGGCTCCTCACATCAGCGCTGGGGGTAGGAGCTCCTCTAATTCACAGCTCCTCTCCACAAAGGCAGGGCTGAAGAGAGAGAATCAAGAATTGAACAGCATCCAGGAAAGCAGTGTGGCCACTGGTACTTCTACCTTTGAAACACAGTCAGGTTCTTGAAGCATGTGGTTTAGACAAGCATCACCAAATAGTAAGAAGTCAGCAAAACTGTGTTCATTTTCTCTTTCTGTTCCAGACTTCTTGTACAATCACAAGAGGCTGACTGGCCAAGGTTGGCTTAATTTCCATATCTGCAAGATCAACACAAAACATGAAAGAGAATCGGAGGTTTTCTTTAAAATGAGAACTGTCTTGCAAGGGGAGACTGGGTAAGGGCAACGAATGGGTGTGGTGGAAGGGTACAATTGTCAGGATGGTGGTGGGAGAGAAGAGCCTTGCCTCACGTCATGCAGTGCTGTTACTGTTGCTGCAGTTACTGCAGTTACTGTTTGAAATCACACTTTATTCTCAACCAGCATGGGGGAACATCTGTACCCCGCTCTCTGAACATGACAAGAGGAAGATGAATACGAGGAAGGAGAGACCGGGATTTGTCCGGGGTAATGATGGGCTTCCAGCTTATGTCATCCCTTGCAGCATCCTAGGGATACACACTACAATTGAGCAGCTTACATCTGGTGCCTAACCCAAAGTGTTAGCTCATCATACTGCTGCTCCTCAGCACTCCCAGATGACCCTTCTGCTTTGTGTGATAGCAACCAGCACTCACTGGGTGGGGAACCCCATTAACTCACAGCTCCGTGCAGGTCTATTCATGCCAGCACTGTTATCACTGTCAGTGATCTGACACAAATAAATCCAGCCTCTGCGCTGAAGAAAACAGTGGAGCTCTGAAACGGACTTGCCAGTCAGTCGGTCAGAGCACCCCAGGGCCTTGGGGTGCACTCTGTGGCTTTTTAAATGAAATGTTTGTCACCAGAAAGGCTTGAGCTTTCCTGCTGTGTTGCTGCAAGCTTTAAGCAGGACAATCACTAAGCAATGAGCAGATGTTACTGCATGTAGAACCATCACTCTGAAACTATCCATGCATTTAGAGTAAGGTTTACCCATCAAATGTATATTCTGAAATCAGAAAGGCTGTTGTGTTCCCCTAATCTGGGAATTACTGGCCAGAAATCTTCCTGCCGCAAACTGTTCCTGTTGGCAGGATAAAGAGTGCCTCTTTGAAGAGATGCTAATTCTGATTTATGACTTTCAAGCGATGGGAAATTCATAGCTTCAGGAGAGAAAAGCAAGATGCTTTGGTCTTCTTTTGTACAAGGAATTTTACGAACATAGATTTACAGAGATGTAATGAGTCAGGACAGGAAAGAATAGACATGTACCAGCTGCAAGGATTATACATCCTGAACTTGTGACACAGAGAGGTGAGAAGCAGAATGAAGGCATCAGGTGGTCCCGTAGGAGACCTGGGGAGTCCCAAGGAACAGACTTCAGACTCTGGTCTCAGTTTGGATGCTGGGGAGCAAGGAAGGGAGGAAAATGTTTGGTTGGAATTTCTAACTATGAAGGTTTTTCCAGGAAAAATGCTGGTAAGAAGCTAGTTCTGTTCTGGGAGCAAGTATTTTCCCATGCTTTAAGGCCTGTGAATTGTGCAGCAATTAAACAAAATTATCCATTGCTTGGTGAGGAAGTGCAGGTTTCTTTTCACCAGATTGACTCTCTCGTCTTGTTTCTATAATGAGGAAGTAAGAGAAACTTAAAGTCTGCGAAGTTTCTGGTTTGATAAGAGCATGTATATCATCATATAAGGCACATAAGTGAACTGAGCACCATAGCAGACCTTACATAAGATTATCAAGTATCAAACATGTCTGTCCTCCTTTTCAGAATGACATCTTTCCATTTAGAAGATGGCTTTGTCCCAGGGCTTCTGAGAAGCATCCATCCCCCGGAGGGGCCGGGCTGGGAGGAGTCCATTTTCTGCTTTCTGGCAACTCCCTCGCAAGCAGTCCAAAGATCTCATTTGCGTTTGCCCTGAACATTGCGGCTCTTGCTGAGCCGGATGGATTGGAGACATCTCCTGCTAGAGGGAAAATCATGTAGAAGCCCATGTTGAGCTCTGAACAATGTCACTGCATTCAACTGCTGCCATTCCTTGTTTCTGGAAAGAAGTTAACAGTAAACCTCCACTTTGTATCTGCAATGGATTTACCTCGATCTGGACTTGCCACACACTTCTTTTCCTTCTTAAGCAGCGATCCTATTGCCTGTTTCAGTAGGACTCCAACCCAAAACCAAAATCTGGCTGTAATCCCTTCAAAGATCATTTGTCTAATGCTTTGAGATTGAATCTCTTAACTGTCCCTCAAGTCTTGTCTGCCTGAGCAGTGAGGCACGGGAAATAGTTCAGCACATGCCAAAGCCTTAACCAAGGGGCACGCATCTTCCCAATCTTCTGGCTGTTTGCATTTTACTCCATCTGCTTTTTTTTCCAACCAAAGCAGAGTGAGCTCACCTGCCCAGCTGGAACGGCTGCTGTGGTGGAGGCACAGTTACAGACAGCTGTGGTGGAGTTCATTCTTCAGCATGTTGACATCCTATTCAGCTGCTGTGGTAAAAGTTTAAATGTTTGTCTCCAGAAAACAAACGCAAGCTATCAACAGGCCAAGAGCAAGACACAGAGCCAGATTCAGTTGACTGTGTCCACCTGCACATGACTTTGCAGAAGCTTCATGGGGCCTGGCATTTCCTGTTGCTGGAACCTGAGGATGTCTAAAACCAAACTTTCTAAAAAGAAAACAGTTCCTGTCCTTGTGGAGTTTTGCATGCAGATGAAGCTTCATTCAAGTGTGGTAGTAACCTGTCTGCCCCCATTTTCCCCATTTTTTTTTTTTTTTTTGTTTTGTTTAAAGAGAGTAAGCAGCTCTGATGATGAGTATGGTCTTTGCCATAGACATACCTCTGACAAAATGGTTATTTTGTGAACATCTTCCAGTTGCTAGGAGAACCAAGTCTTAGAAAAAGACATGATCTTCCTCAGAACACTGATGGCTGTGCTGCTGATTCTCCCTTTTGTCTGTGGTTTTCCCATACAAGGCACATTTCTTCACCAGGGCCCAAGTCTCTGGAGCCTTCTTCCACAAAGCTGCTCATGCTGGAGCGGGTGCGAGCCTGGGCACACGAGCAGACGGACCCTCCAGCTGTAGCAGCAAAGGAAAGAATCATAGTGGAAGAAGGCCCTGTGGCTGAACAGGAAGAATTCCATCCAGGTGTGGACTCCCTATCCAGAAGGTAGAGAGGCATTTCCTTTCCAACACATAATCGTTAGGAGGTTTTTTGCTATTACTACTACAGCATAAACTTGGTACAACTAACTTGTGCGTGGTTATTGCAAAGTGCTGTAGCCAATTTCCACCTGCTTTGGGCTCTGTGAGGATTCAGTATATCTCAAGGTAAGAGCTGTCAAAGTTTGCATAGAAAAGTAGTGAATTTCAGGAAGAAACAGCAGTGATTCACAATAAAAAAGGACAGGAAAACTGTCTCAATCCAAGATAGGAGGCGGTTAGATTGTATTTGAGTTTGCACAAGTGTATGAGATAGACCTTTGCATCAAAGCATGCACACTGGAGACTCAAAAGAAACCACACTTTGTTGTTGTCATTCTGAACAGAAGCCAAGCAGGTTGCAGTAACTATATATTCGATGAGCTCCACGTGAGAAGGCTGTAGTTGCAGTTTCTCTCCTTAAGGTGTACTATCTCCGAAGGATAGCATGCAATTCAGCATAAAGGCTCTACAAAATTGGCCTGTGTAAATGTGCAGCAGGCAAGCAGTTTTGATGGAATTATTCTCTCAAAGGATGGGTCAAAGCAACAAGACAGCAAAACAGAGAGAAATCTTGTTGGTTTGTTCAAAAATCCCTTTATTTAATGACAAATTATAAAACTCAACTTCAGTAATAAAATATTACATTCACATTTTACATAGGAAAATATTCCAGGAATAACCATCCAGTGACTATTACAGCGTTTTTCGATGGTTGGGACTTGGGTCATCTGATCACTTGTTTCCATTCGCCATCCTCCGCAATCAAAAAATCAATTTTTTTGGTAATCCTGAAAAGTGTAAATCACAGTTACCAAAGTAAAAGGGTGAGCCCACTCCTCAAAGTTTCAGTGCTCATTTAATACTGTTGTTCAGATCCATCTACTAAGATAGTTAGTGCTGCTTGCTGCAGCAGCAGCACATGACTACGGTTTTCAGTAAATCCGTGGGAGAGTGCCAGAATCAAAGCTAGCTTGCAGCAGTAGGTGTACTCCAAATGAGTCCCAAATTCTATAATTGTTAACTGCACTTGGGATACATACAAGTATTTCTCATTGGAAAAGTTAACCAGTTAATTCTACTTTTAAACCTAAGAAAGGTAAGCTGTTCTTTTTCACATGCTGTTACTACCCAGCAAAAACCTGTCTGCAGGAGGTAACAGCCCTATAAATCTGGCTCATTCTTCAACTGTGTTGTCGTTAGTATCGGCTGTAGAAACGAGAGCAGCAGCACTTTCTCTGATCCTGTTCTGCCTCTTGCCCTCATTTATTCACATGCTGCTTATTAGTAACGTTGACAGAACAAACCATAGCTGCCTTCTGGGATGGATAGAAAGTTTACTGTAGAAGAATCTAACTGTTTTTGCCTGTCCTCCAGAATACGTTCCCACAAACTTTAAGTGAATGCCCAAAAAATAGAAGTGTCTAGCTTTAGATATGAATAGATTTTTCTTCAAGGCAATGGAGAACAGCTCTGAGATTAGGTAGCTTCCCTACACTATCTTAACATATGAAAGAGATTGCTGTATCTTCTATATTCTCTGTTTTGTCAACTTACAGCTCTATAGAAATGCAAATTAGCAGGACTAGAAATTGGTGTCCTGAGGAAGAAGTGCTCCATTTGACTAAGCATCTTCCAGAGTGGAGAAGATAGACAGCAATGTCGTCGTAACATCAATGCCTCCACATACTCGCTGACTAGAAATAAGCAGCAGCACTAGCTAGCAGTGATGCATTTTTAACAGTCATCCACGTAGTGATAATTTTTCCTTAACAAGAGAGGGGTAGTTTTTTGAGAAGTACAGCTGCTGCCTATTTAAGTTTGGTGAACCCTACACGGCTACCATGTTCTTTCCCCGTGGGCAAGCAGCAGTTGGTGGGGATGACAAGTCCTCTCTCCTAGCAGCCAGCCTATGGTGTCAAGATTTTAAAAGGGCATCCCCAGTACCCAAATCAGTCTACTTGGTTTCTGCAGTGCTACCTCAATAGGGCTGAGAAAGATGCTGTGCAAGATGCAAGCACAGACAAACCTGAGAATTTCAAGACATGAAACTTTTCTTTGGGATGACTTTTGCACATTTCTACTTGAAACGTACTTCTAATTTTACTTATGAAAGGACTGTAGAATTGCTCTTTCAAACCAAAAGCATATTCACATTTTAACTTTAGATGATTGTGCTGTGTAAGGATGTCAAATGAAATCCAGTGTAGCAGATCTGCTAGCTCTAACATTGGCTCTCTTCTTGAACATTGATTGGCACTAGAAGATCTACGCTTTTGATGCACTCAGGTTCTGGCAGCCCAGCGACAGAACAATCTTGTGATGTGCTTCAACAAGCACTTTGAGGAAGTGATAGTACTTTTTATACTGACATTAAAATATCTCAAAAAGAAGCGCTGGCTTCCTAAAAGCCCTGGGTATATCCAACCTCAAAACTCCTAGCTTTGTGACAAGTCCGATCTTTAGCAAGGGGAAATCAGACTTTTGTAAAGACACTAAAGCAATTAGTGTTGTAGTTTTGACACAGCACTGGAAATTCTGCTTATTGTCAAATGCAAGACCTTAAACAGTTAAGCTGCAGAACTCAGGGAAGCTTTTCTTCCTCTTTCCTGTCCTTTAGTTAATCAGCATCTTCCGGGGACATGGACCTCAAAACACTAATCAGACCCTCATATGGTGTTGCAGAAGGAGATGAAGTAATTTAAGCTCTTTATCTGTGGTAACTTGACAGGTTCCCACATGTCAGCTGACCCATGGTACTGAGGTCAAACAATATGCAAATACTTAACAGATTAAAGATTCTAATCTCAAAGAAAAATTAAGCTAATGAACTCAGGTATTTTACTTCTAATTTGACAGACTAAAACACAATGAGTCAAAATGCCTTAATGGTAAGCTGGACTTAAATAATTTAGCTGTCTATCTGAGCTCATGAGGAAATGTGTTTTCATGGAAACATCTTCGTTCCAGAAAGATATTGCTCTTGCACTGAAACAGTATGGGTAAAAACAGAACTGATACTAACCTGACAGCTTCTATCTAGGAAATTCCTGCTGCCAAGTTGACAAACTCCAAGCTTAAGAACTAATGTTTGCCTCTCTGCTAGAAGGTCTGACTAGTTTAGTGTCAGATCCAGGTCTTGAGTCCACAGAGCTTTTCTTGCCATGAAGATATGAAGTACATGTTACTGTTTGGGGAAAACTGGAGGTTCCATATGGAAATAAATGTTAGGGAACAGGCTTGCCTTTTAAAAGAATCACTGTAATGTACCTAGATCTTCCTTACCCAAAATGGTCTTAACAGTTAATTTGCTTTGTCTAATGGAGATAGCAGAAATCTCTCTACATCTGATTTACATTCTCTAGTCTGACACTTGAAAGAAATAAACACCATGTTTCTCTCTCCTGTTCCTTCCCTCTCCCCCCTCCTTTAAGTGATTTAAAACTGATTACCTCAGTAAGATTTTTGTTTGTTTGGAAAACGGGAAAAAAAATAGCTGCTAATTTACTAGATAGTACCACAATCCATTAAAAAAAAAAAGGTATTAGAGATTTCTTCTAACAAACATAAAAGGGCCTTTTTGTACCGATTCTGTTAGAATCCTGAATTAAGCCATTCTCACCCTGAAGTGCTTATCCTAAAACACCAATGATAACAGGGCTTTGGAAAGTGCTGGTTGTGGGAGTTATGGTCTCTGTGCCTTGCTGCTAGGACGCTCCTCGATGTCAAAACAGGGTATATTTGTGATACCAGGAGTGATTGATGTTGATTATACGGGAGTGATAAAAATCATGGTATATACGCTAACACCACTTGTGTCTATTCCCAAAGGAAGTGGCATTGCTCAGCTGATACCATTTTCACCTTGTGTACCCCAGCCAGGGGATAAAGAAACGGGAGACGGGGGATTTGGTTCAACTGGTTCACCGCAAGTATATTTCACTATGAACATTTCAAAAACAAAACCTGAGATTACTGTTATGATGATAGAGAAGGGATGAGATCAGAAAACATTAAAAATGATGCTCGATACTGGGGCTGATGTTACTATTGTGTCTTCCACACAATGGCCTCATCATTGGCCTGTAGCAAATGCACAAACAGGGATCTTTGGAATAGGTGGGACACAAGCAACAAAAATTAGCAGGGATCTTATTGCATTTCAATTTCCAAATGGTGTTATAGTCTCCACTCGCCCATATGCCATGGAAGCAAACCCTTGTGGCTCAAACAGAAAACGGGGGAGATGTTGAGGGTTTTCTCACAGAATGGCTAAGAGATAAAGGGCACAGCGCCGAGAATTTGATACAGCTGCATAACTTAGAGTAGAAGTAATAGTCCTGGGCGTTCTATCCTTGGGATAAAGAAGCTGCTTAGCAAGCGAGCAAAACAGGATGGGAACTGAGGAAGATGTATTCATAAGAAGAGTGAGACCGGGTGGGAATAGAGAAAGATGTATCTATAAGAATGATAGGGAAATTCCAACAAGGTGAGGTTAACGTTAGAGCTGGTTACCAATCATGAGCTTTACTTTTGCAATATGCATGAGCTTCATTAACGAATGTACTTAAGCACACGCGAAAAGCTAATAAAGTGAGACTTGTTGAATGATCAATTGGCTGTCCGAGTCTCCCTTCGATCGCGACAGCTGGTGCCAAAGGACATTGTCTTTTCAGAGAGTTTTTGTTCTGAAATACTTGAAGTATAGCTTTCTCTGAGCTTATCAGCTCCTATTTTAAAACAGGTGAAACATGTAGAGTTTACCTTGATCTATTCCTTCTGTTCTTTTCCTTTTTAAATTCAAATGTACATTTTGTTGCTCCTTTACTGCTTCTGCAGGACAGTTGGGCCTGGGTAGCTGATCTCCTGGGGTAGGTGCTGGTCGGTTACTGAAATACTTCTGTTTCAATGCCTTAGTAATAATGAAAAAATAACCAAGTATTCAGTATAAGCATCAGAACTCCACATATAAAGTGACTAATGAAATAAGTCACTTGTCATTGTTACTTTAGAAACTACTTTGGCGTCTTTCAACTGAAAACATATCAAGATGTAATTTTCTCAGTGATTACCAAGGTACTTTGTTATCCAGCAAATAACTGCCAACTGTCATTTTTAACGAGTGCTCAGACATCCTAACAAAACTCTAGACAAACACTGCAGGAGAACTTTGTAAAAACAGTATCTTTCTAGAAAATATTACAATAATATACTCCAAGTTTTGATCATATTTAGGACCTGGACACCTTTGTTTTGCTAGCTTTTAAGACAGGTCTTCCCATTAAATTTCTTTAGATGTGCTGTTTCTACAATGTAAACTGTAAGTGAAGTGTGGTTTGAATGAGAGCAGAAGACAAGTAAGCAAGATTAATTGCATGTTGTGGAATCACATATCCTATTTTAAATTTTAGCAGTTCCACAGCTTCCATATACTGCTTTTCATGGTTTTACTTAAGTTATCTCTTAGGTCTACATTACTCTTGCTTATGCCACTTACAAGATATTCAATGCTATCTATAAATCAAGCTAATACAGTTAAGTGCAAGTTGTTTCCTGCCTTAAACTGTGGTGATGTCAATAAAAACAAAAAGTGAGAAAAATCATAAATCACAAATTCAACATTCAAGTCACCATCTTACAACACAGCCTGCAAAATGACTTCATACATATTAACTGGTATAAAAGGTGTCCCAAGTTTACTGGAACTAAGTACTTGGAAACTTATTCTTACAGATGGTGACAAAAACCCCTCAGTCTGCTCTCAAAAAGTCTTCCAGTAAAAAGACACCTAACATGCATTAATTACATTGACTGGGATCTGTCTTGTCCAATAAGCCGTGAGAGAGCCCCAGCCTTACAGTGGCAGCTTGCATGCTTGCACCCTAAAACTGTAAGGTGATAAATATTTTAATTAGTTTCTGTGCCCAATTCACAGTGGTAATGGTGTTCTGAACTAGAATTGAAACATTCTGCAACATTTGAATTCAAGGTCCTTCATTTCTCCTCAACAAGCAGTAGTGGGGCTGAGATCAATTTTAATCAAGTGTCATGGAAATTGAAATTCATCATCACCAGATGTTTGTACTGAAAAAGAGCCAAGAAAGTTTAAATTAAATTGGAGACTGGATGAATTAAGGATGAAAACTTTCTAAAAGCAGGGGTTAACACATGCTATGTTAAGATTTAAGTTGTGAGCTTAAGTAACTTAAGTGTTGAATATAACGCTTCTCTGACTCATACACCTTTTAGTTGTCTGCCTTGGCTATGTAATTGGGAATGGTGATTATCAGAGAGCATTATTCATGCCCTTCAAAGTTCTGTATGACAGCAGAAATATTTCTAGTATTTCAGAGACAGAGCTACACAACATTTCATTTCAAACCTGGCTTACTACCTTAAGAACACATTTATCTGATATTAACAGTAGGTTAATGAACATTAGACAATCAAGTGTACAATACCTGAGTGGCTGTAATTCTAGCAGAAGGGTTAAATGTGAATAAGCCTTGCAGAAGACTGAGCAAATCATCACCAGCTGCACTAAAGATATGTTGAAGAGGCATTCCAGGGAAAGACTTAAATGTGACATAATCTGGAAGACTTGTCATTCCCTACAAAGACAAAAATTGTGTGTATATTTTTCAAGTTTGAAAGAGTTCAGCTTTTCACAGAAATAGAACTTCATATAGCTGTATTCACAGCAGAAAATAACTTTTTCAAAACACCCTGTTAATATTTGGCCACTGAAATAATAAAAATGTAGGAATAGTACATCAGAAACTAATCTTTTTTTTTTTAAAAAAGAATTGGTATAGTTGTTTCACAGTATTCATTTCCAAGTAATATCTCTTCCCTTGCTTCAGCAATGACTAGTACAAGAGGAAATAAAGCTAAGAGAGAGAAAGTGTAAAATAACTTCAGAGTGAGTGCAGACAAAAAGCAAAGTTAGCTTTAGCTTTTCTCTTGGAAACTCAGGTGGTAGAGAAGACAAGATTCACAAAGGAACCAATGTGCGTTTTCTCCTGGTAATACACTGTCCTCTGCAGAGTTTGTTGTTCATCATTAGCATTTTGATCTACTTTTGAAATGCATACTTTATTTGTGGAATATGGGAAGGAAAGGACAAATATGCCAAGGAGTTAAACAAATCACATAACTTTTATACCTAAGGGAAAAAAGTAAGCCCACTGTATTCAAATTCTGTCATAAACCCAAACTCGTTACAGACAATTATCCAAACATCAATTTTTTAAACCTCTAAACACCACACTTCAGTAAGCTTATTCAGAAAGCTTATTCAAGCTAAATAAAACACTAATGAGAAATGTGTGCAATCAATTATAACTTTGACTGTAAAGGTTTCAAATATAAATTTGGGAATGCATCATCTCTGTTGTACTAGCAAATTTCCTGTTCTCTCCTTTTCTCACCTCCCAAGAACACAAATGTCACTGCAAAAATCTTCATTTTAGACTTTAAAATGAAAATTCTTTTAGAATCTTAGCACAACAGAATTGTATGGGGCTAGTACTGCCTTGTATGACATTTCTTCATATGGCTATAGCTGCATTTGGTGACCAAGCACTATTTGAGGTAGCATCCACACACCACTCACACAAAGGAGAACTGGCACACAGGGAACAGAGGTAGAGTGGGATGACATGTTCAGAGTGCTTCCGCAACTGAGTAAGAGGACAGTTCAACAGGGAATTCCAAACTCCTCAAGCTTGCCAGCTGGTCCAAGATGCCAGGTCAGCATCCTGCTTCATGCCAGCCTGCCACAGATAACCACAGTTATACAGGTTATTGTGTGCTGTGATGCTGTGTTTGGCCCATATGAATGACTGGATTTACTGTCATCTCAATCTAGATAACTGTACTACTGATTTGGATTTGTTACTGTTATTCCCAGATAAATTTGGTCTAGTGTCTGTCACCATATCCTAAACTTGTCATTTGGTTGGGTCACCTCTGGTCTCAGAAGTAGGACACAGTACACAGCATCATGACCTGCTCTGGCCCTGTAGTGGTTGCCTTACCTCAATTTTTTTTGCAGCCTTGCCCGATCTGTAGACAGATTGTCTGATGTAGGGAATTGCCTGTTCCCTTTCCCTAACTGCTTTGATTAGGGAAATTCAGAGTGACAAAAACATGCCTGTTCTCTTTGTTCACTTTCTCAGAAATACTGAGCATCATTTGAATGCAAAGTCTGAGTTATCTCTCTAACAAAAAGAATTAGCTCCTACACAGGAGGTACTGAAGCTGCAGTAGATCAGACTTTCATCACAGCCTGCATTAGAAGCATGCACTCTGCCGCAGAGAAATAAGCGTACCACATGGTCCCCCTGGCGGGGGCACCTGCACAGAAAAGCTTGACCAGCAGCTGGAATCTACATGAACAGTAATACTGTTTCATATGTTTCAATGCCTTTATATATTGACCAAGAATACTGACAAATAATTGGTGCAATTTGTATTCCAAATATGAAGTTATTGACGCCCAACCACCAATTACTGAAACTCGATGCTAACAGAGCTATCACAAGCATCAGTACATGTTCTTCCACAAGCATATACCTAGCTGTATTAAGCAAGTGCTATCATTAACATGTTACTGTGGATTACTTAACCTGGCTTGCAAATGTTATGTGATGGGATACCATGTAAATTTCAGAAGCAGATGCTCACTGTACAATCTGGAATCTGACCACAGATTCCAGCAGAAAATATAGACTGTATTATTGGGCGTAAGTAGCTTACACTAAAAAAAGTGCCCTAAGATGAACAAGGACCCTTAGCTATTTGTACTGAGCACAGCCATACAGATTATCATTCATGCTTTAGACATAGCCTGTGTGGCAGATGAAGACAGCGACACTGTCCCACTGAGACCCAGTGGTGCCCACTAGAAAAAAAAAAGGGTCCACACTTGGAGGACAGATAGTGATTTGTGTTTACTACCATACAGTTACTCTGTCAACTGTTTACCCTTAGAATTGTTAGCCTGTCTTTTACTGGATCCCAAACCTTTAACTTGGACAGCCCGACTTAAGCCTCTACAAATTGTTTCCAATATTGAAAGCAATTAAAGCCTTGCAGGTTAAAACAGATGAATACATCAAGCATCTTGAGAACATTAAGCAACAACAATTAATTCACATCAATAGCCATGGGAAACTGGAGCAGTAAAGGAAATCAAGAAGTCCCATCACTGTTGTTTAATGTTAACTCTGCTGTATTGATTTGCCAAGAGAGAACAAATCAGCTGCGTATCCTCTTTCATTGTGAAAAGAGGTATGTTTTCAGAAAACAGCTACTCAAATATCCTGATATATCCTTTAATTTCATTTGAAGAGCTAAAATAGAGATTATATTGAGTCAAGTCAATGTCAGCGTGTTAAACAAAGGACTCACAGGCCACTGTTCTTCTGTTGGAGTGCCCAATGTTTCGAAAATCCTTGTCAACTGGTCAAGATCAGAGTCTCCTGGCAAAAAAGGAACCTGAAAGAAGGCAACAGCGTAACTGATTGAACTAAATTCTGAGCTTCAATTCTAGAAAGTAAATTTGAGAAACTCCTCATAATTGCATTGCATGTTCAAACTGAAACATCTTTGTGTACCAGCTGCCCACAAGGTACACCAAACATTTGAAGCTTTCTAGGGAGATCCATATAGATTCTGAAGCTATCTTGCAACCCAGGCCTAGTGTCACTGACTAGACAGCACAGAGCTAAATGTAAGATTAAACCACCACAAGATTAATGTAGAATCTTTCCCATGTTTGACAGTTATTTTACATCCCCGCTGTAAGTTTACAGTCTGTTGGTCACAGTAATCTATCCAGCATCTGCTACCTCAAGTTAGGTGACATTGTATGATGTAACATAATACTACATATAAGCATTAACATGAATTGCAACTGGATTACAAAAACAACAATTAAGACTGGTAGAATGAAAGAACATCATGAGGGATGATACTCATTCATCAGAACAGAGACTGCCTAACTAGTGCCACATGTTAAATAAACCAGGCAGAAGACAGAAAAGGGGATATTTGTCCAGTCTGAGTTGTAGTTTATGCAACAGGCACACAATGAAAAAAACAGGACTTTGTGAACAAAATTAGAAAGAACTAGAGGCAGTATTTTAACTATTAGGACAGAAAGAACATAACGAACATCCCTGTGAGGCAGTACACTCAGTTTTGGTATCCTGAAAGCTTTTGGAAAGCTCCCAGAAATTGTATTATCCCTCAATCTAGTACACCCAGGAAGAAAAAGAGACAGATACATTTAAAACTATCCTAGTGATAGAACGTAACCATAAACACATTTTCAGTTTTGTGAGAAACCAAATAATACAACAGAATTCAACAATATATTTGCTTTCTAACTTTCCATGAATTTACCCAACCTGAGGGTCTAATCAATGTTTATGTACACACTGTTAGCGCTCCTCAAACAGTCACTGTGCATTACTACTTTTGAACTTGTACCAGCACACCAGTTTGTATGACATAACAAACAAAAGATATATTTCAGTGCTTTCAGACAGACTAGTTCCCCAGTCTGGTTCACCACATGGCCACACAAACATTTAAAGTACAGTGCAGAAGACTTACCCTGAGGAGTAACTCAGCTAGAATACAGCCAACAGCCCACATATCAACACCGACACCATACATTCTAGCACCAAACAATAGTTCTGGGGCTCGGTACCACCTGCACGGAAAAAAATGTTTTAGGAAAATCACCTGGTTTTGCTGATGTCAAGTGCTGTATGTTGCTGCAATGCAAGACCTGCAAGAAGAATTCTGCTCCTGCCTGTGTATTTTTCAAACACTGAAGAACTGCCAAGTGTTTTGTTTAAATAAGTTTAAAAAAAATTGCTTTGCTTACATGGGGCTATGGATAACTCACAGTTCAACGACAGTTTGTCAGTCAGTGCAGCTGGAACACCAGAATTTCAAATATGCAAAGGAAAAAGTATTTAACCAGAAGGCTTGCATGTTACAGACCATAGTTTTCTTCAAACATGATGCTCAAGAAATGGTACTTTAAGACAGAATTCCTTCCAGCTTTCAAAAACATCTATAGCAACAGACCTAAGGATAGGGATTCGTTTTGTACAAAATCAAACTTGGCCCATGCCAACCTCATGAAGTTCAACAAAGCCAAGTGCAAGGTCCTGCACCTGGGTCGGAGCAATCCCAAGTACACATACAGGCTGGGCGGAGAATGGCTTGAGAGTAGCCCTGAGGAGAGGGACTTGGGGGTGTGTGTTGACGAGAAACTCGACA
>WBMW01003698.1:157522-172479 GCA_013396635.1 Penelope pileata | reverse complement strand
CTGGGGCCCGCGTGAGGCTGGGGCGGCTGCTGCGCGTAGCGCCCGCGTCCGTTACTGCGTGCTGCGGGAACGCTGCGGCTGAGGGCTGAGGTTCTCAGTGCATTCTTTACTCCTGTCTGAGTCAGAGCAGTTATCCTCTGGGCAGTCAGCCCCTGAGCTGAAGGGGGATGGGGAGCTGACTAAACCCCCGTCATTCCGGAGGAAGCCGTTGGCAGCCTACTGTTCTGCCTGGGTGTCACAAGTCCGTGGGACCCACCTGAAGGTGCTGAGGGAGCAGACGGAGGCTCACTGTGCTGCTTGCCATCATTTATCAGCCACGGAGGTCCCAGGCAGCTGGGGACTTGCCAGTGAGACACCTATCTATGGGAAGGGTCGGAGGAAGGATCCAGGGAACTACAGGCCTGCCAGCCTGGCCTTGATATCGAGAAAGATGGTTCTGGTTGGAGCCGGCAGGCTTACAGCAACACACACCTTTTGCTCACCCCCCTCCTCCCAGCTGAGATGGGGGAAGGAATTGGGAAAAAAGGGCAGAACTCATGAGTTGAGATAAAACTATTTACTAGCAGAAAAGGAAAACAGAACAAAATAACAGTAATGATAATGACATACAGAACAAGTGATGCACAGAGCAAGGGCTCACCACCCACCAACCAATGCCCAGCCAGTCCCTGAGCAGCGGCCCCTCCCCAGCTAACTCCCCTCCCTTGTATTACAAGATGCCATATGGTATGGAATATCCATTTGGTCAGTTTGGGTCAGCTGCCCTGGTCCTGTCCCCTCCCTGTGCCCCCCCAGCCCCTTGGCTGGCAGAGGAATGCAAGAAGCTGAGAGAAGGAAACACCCTGGGCTCTGTTCAATGCTGCTGGGTGTTATCAGCTTTGCTTTTCTTCTTGAACTAAAACACAGCTTCACACCAGGCACTAAGAGAGAAAGTTTCAGTTAGAAACTAAGACAAAGGTCACGGAGCAGATCATCTCAAGTGTGATCATGTGCTGGACAATGGGGGGGTTAAGGCCTAGCCAGGAGGGGTTCATGAAAGGCGGGTCCTGCTTGACCAACCTGGTCTCCGTCTATAACCAGGTGACCCTCCTGGTGGATGAGGGAATGGCTGTTCATATAGTCTACCTAGACCTCAGTAAAGCCTTTGACTCTGTCTCTCACAGCATTCTCCTGGGAAAGCTGGCAGCCCATGGCGTGAACAGGTTCACTCTTCACTGTGTAAAAAACTGGCTGGTGGGCCGGGCCCAGAGAGTGGTGGTGACTGGAGTTAAATGCAAGCAATCCGGGAGACTCCTGGAGTCCATTGAGGATAACTTCCTGGTCTGGGTGTTGGACAGACCAACCAGATGTGAAGTGTTACTGGACCTCATGCTCAGCAATGAGCCTCACCTCTGTGCCAGGGCAGATCATGGAACAGATCCTTTTGGAAGCTACGTTAAGGCACATGCAAGATGAGGGGGTGATCTGACACAGCCAGCATAGCTCCACCAAGGGCAGATCATGTTTGACCAATCTGGTGGCCTTTCATGGTGGAGTGACAGCATTGGTAGACAAAGAATAGGCAACTGATGTTGTCTACCTGGACTTGTGCAAGGCTTTTGACATGGTCCTGCACCACATCCTTACCTCGAAATTGGAGATACAGATTTGAAGTCCGGAGTATTCAGTGGTTAGAGTTGGCTGCACGGTTGCAGCCAGAGGGTTGTAGACAACGGCTCTATGTCCAGGTAGAGGCTGGTGATGAGTGGTGTCCCCCCAGGGGTCCATGTTGGGACCAGTGATCTTTAATGATTTTATCAATGACATAGACACTGGGATTGAGTGTACACTCAGCAAATTTGCTGATTACACCAAGATGGGTGGTGCAGTTGATACAATAGAAAGAAGAAATGCCATCCAGACGGATGGCCAAAAGCTTGAAAGATGGGCCCACGTGAAATCTAATGAGGTTCAACAAGGTTGAAATTGGGTTGAGGCAATCCCAGATGTGTACAGACTGGGAGGAGAACTCCCTGAAAATTTGAGAGCAGCCCTGCAGAGAAGGACTTGGGGGGTTCTAGTGGATGAAAAGCTGGACATGACCCATCAGTGTATGCTTGCAGCCCAGAAAGTCAACAGTGCCCTGGGCTGCAACAGAAAAAGCATGACCAGCAGGGCAAGGGAGGTGATTGTCCCCCTCTGCTCTGCCCTCATGAGACCCCATCTGGAGTACTGTGTCCAGGCCTCGGGCCCCCAGCACAAGACATGAAGCTGTTGGAGTGGGTCCAGAGGAGGTCATGAGGATAATCAAAAGGCTGGAGCACCTTCCCTACAAAGAAAGGCTGAGGGAGCTGGGCTTATTCAGCCTGGAGAAGGCTCTGGGAAGACCTCATTGTGGTCTTCCAAAAAAGGCAGCTTACAGGCAGGAGGGAGACAAACTTTTTACATGGGCAGACAGTGATAGGACATGGGGGAATGGTTTTAAACTAGAAAAGTGGGGATTTACATTAGACGTTAAGGGGTATTTCTTAACTCAGAGTGGTGAGGTATTTTAACAGGCTGCTCAGAAAAGCTGTGGATGCCCCATCCCTGGAGGTGCTCAACGCCAGGCTGGATGTGACCCTGGGCAGCCCCACCTGGTGGGTGGCAGTGCTGCCCACAGTAGGGAACTGGGTGAGCTTTAAGGTCCTTTCCAACCCAAGCCATTCTGTGATTCCCTGAGCGTGCCTGTCCTGTGAAACCATCTCTGATGAGGCTTGGTAACAAGGAAAAGAAAGCAACTCAGTCAGTTCTAATGCCAAGTTTGTAGAATGGCTAATTAGAAAAATATTTTAATGGTGTAGACATCAAATATATTCCACTGCTATTAGCCATCAACAGAAAATGTTTTTAAATCCCCAATTAACAGTGTTGTGTCCACTTTCACACCCTTTATATAGGGTTTTTGTTAAAGCTATCAGTATACAATTTTTTATAATATTAAGGAAATACTTTTATGATGAATTCAATACTTTTTTTTTCTTCAACAGTGGTGAACAAACTGTCTTCAGTACTTATTCTGGACCTCCACGCTGTAAGGGAAAAAGTGGACACATTAAAGTATATTCCACTAAAAGAAGGAGAAATGGAGATCTCATCTTCTTTTGCAGAGTTACAGATTAACAAGCAAATCCTAGATTTAACTTCTTATTTAGACTTTGATTTTTAATCTATAATGAAACACACACGAAACGTCAAAAGAATCATTATCTATTAGTAACATCTCCTTTTTTCTTTTTTCCCAGGGAACAATATTAAAAAAATATACAATATATAAAAAACCCTACAACATCTACTTGCAACTGCTCCTGATTCTCCCAGTTGGAAGAAACCTGACTCTTACTTTAGAAAGGTCTGATAAACACAGCAGTAGAGAACAGAAATTTCAGAGTTATTTTGACTGCCCAAATTCCAAAGGGCAAATTAAAAGCAAAACCCAGGTGAGCCACTATAATCCTTATGAGAAATCAGAAATTCAGTATCTTGCCAAACAAAATCTTACAACTTAACTCATGGTTAAAAAAATTGTGCTGGAGGTGAAGAAGCATGTAACTACAGAAAACAACTCATATTCTTTCTAGATAAAATACCTTACCCACATGTGCGCAGAAGAACTGATTTCCTCTACTAGCACGGTTACCCTCTGAGTGTCCTTATCATTTAGCAAAGCTACATAAGGGTCTTTTAATTTCAGACTGGCACCTATCCTTCTAGTTCTTCAAATTTTGTGCAATCCCCATTTTTAAGTAACCACGTTTACAGCTGAAAATTGTTACAGAAGAAAAGCAGGTCTTTCTTGCCTTTCCCATATAATGCTACAATTGCAAATATTTCAAGAAATATTTGCCTCAGGCTTAATAAAATGTTCCCACTATTAGAAGTACAAAAGTTAACTTACTATTAAATAACACAAAAACTAGTTTGAAAAGTATTTTGGACTTCAATCACCTGGCAAGAGCCTCTGACGGTCCATGAACCAACCTCCTGTGCTCCCATGCAACATATCCAAATTACACATTAAACAGCTGTTACCAAACAGGTAGTGACTACGATTAATGTAGGCTATACCTATCACTAGCTTTCTACGTCTGTTTTAAGTCTGCATCTCTCAGTGACGCCACAAGCTACTGATTAGTAAGAGCCGGGTACCTTGTGCACCAGGGATTAGTAGCTGGGGTACTGTGCATCAAAGCTGTGAAAGCTCAGTGTACACAGTTATCAAGAATCACAATGTACTACCATTTCTGAAACTTGGAAGGACCTGCAGAAAACAGAAAAAATGCTGGGTAAATAGAACAGACAACAGTCACTGAAACTTACTTGAATATATTCAATCTCTTCGACTGACATAACTTTCCGTCTGTATTTCTGAGGTAAGATTCTTGCTAATTCAGAAGTGTCTGGTGCGCCTTGTACCCTACTAACTGGCGAAATACTCTGAAAGGCCGGTGGTCTGCCTCCTGCGGGCTCCTGCACTTTTGAAGCATGGGGCAATGGCACACTTGCTTGCAGAGATTCCTGTACTGAAACCCATATTGCAAAACCATTTAAAGAAATATAAGAAGACTGTAAAAATAACTTTTACTTGCTGCTCATCTAATTATTGACGGTTAATTGTTACAACAGATATTTGTAAGAATTAAGATACTCATCGGCTCGCAGCCTGTTTTTATTGTTGTTACATATATCAAGAGCCCAATGAAAATATTCTGAAGAGAAAGCATATTTGAGTGGCAGAAGTATCAACATAGAAACAGACGTTAAATCAGTATATATCCCAACAAAGGCTTTCTTTCAGTGGGAAGCTCTCCTTGCAGAAAAAGCATGCAGTGTCACAGTCGTGCTGTGGAGAGGGTAATGCAGAAAGATAACTATGATGAATAACTAAGGTCCACTGAGATGATGCTTTTTCTTTACTGCATCTGTAGAGAAAGATGTGAAAAAGAGGCAGAAGCTTACAGAAAGATGAAGGTCATGACAATGACATACCACAACATGTGCAACATTGTACTCATTCTAAGTATCGTACAATGGGGCAGTGTATCAAATTATGTCGACAATGTGCAAAATGAGCAAGACATATTGGGTATCAGCAATCAAACTGTTAATGAGATGTGGAGCCCAAGTAGTAGATTAAATGTCTTACAGGAGAGGATGTAGAGCTAGGCCTAAGGAACTCGCGTGAGAGAAGCTGCCTCCAGTTGGAGGACAGGAAAACTGATGACAAAATGGCAGCATTACCAAAGTCAGCACTTTGGACCTCAGGTCTGTCTCTCCATCACAGATCTTACAGTGGAAATACACAGTTACCATACCAGGCAGGACTGAGTCCCACAGCTGTATGTGTACTTCAGAAGCACTAAAGTTAAAACACCTGACAAAGCAGAATGCTTCCACAGGAAGTCTTTTCTCAGCGCCCCTGAAAAATGAGCAGGACAAATGCAACATCTAAACACCTGGAACAGAGGGACTACATAACTATACAATAAGCAGCATCAAGACTGAGCAAGACTGGATGAGTTACAATGCCTCAATACTGCCTGCTTCTCTCCCAGCTGCCTCCAGCAAGATCACAAAGGACAAAGGAGAGGAGCTATAGGGAGTCTGAGTCAATGGAGGGATAGGAATGAAAAATAGCTGCAGCAAAGTCATCCAGACACTGTTCAATATATATATATATACTGAGAAGTTCTCAGTCAGAAGACTGTATGTGAAAGCTGCAAACTGATCAGCTGGTTCAGCAAAGGAAGGTCCCAAGCAGAGTGAGGAGGAAGGGAGCCCACCAAAAGCCCATGTGAACAACTGCCATGCTATTAAGATGAAATTGTAAAATTTAACAGCAGGAGGCAAAGGGAACAGAAGAGGAACATAGAGGGTAGAGCTGTTTGCCACATTTCTAAAACACAGTTGTGGCCAGTAATGCCTAGAAGGTATCTTTCTTCAAGAAATAGAACACCTTACATATGAAAAATGAGACCTGGTTTCTCCAAGTTTGTTGTATATGCCACAAAAACATTTAGAGATTTTCCTGAGATTCTCCTCTGTCATATGGCTTCAAGTCTGATATGCAGCTGGAATAGAAGCAGTAGCAAATTAAAAACATGAGAATTCAGGACTCAAGAGTACCTGACCTAACACTGCAGTTGCTTTAGCTCAGGTACAGTCTCTGCTGTTTTCCTGTCCCTGTTTGATACCATGTGCAGTAGTAATACCATAAAATAATTTGGCTGCCCTTTTGAGCGCCATGTCTCTAACAGCATCGCCTTGATCTGCAGCGCTGTTTGGCTGTGCCCAAGCAGTAGTCTGCTGTGGTGAAACACACTGCCACTGCATTCAAGCACAGTGAGGCAGATCACCGTTTTACTACTGAGGTGACAGAACACGGTTAAGGTAGAAAGGTGGATCATACTCAAAATCTGTAGTGGCAAAAGTCTTCCGATGTAGAGATACACAAAGGCAAGTGACATGTATTTTAAGCCTCCAAGAATGCGATTCGTTGGCATGAGAAGTGGTACCCCTGGCTGAACTGGTTGCAACGTACAGAATTCTGACAAAGTTATCCCAAAAAATAGTTCCTGACTAGTTCACAGCTGCTTCAGAAGTGGCACTCATGTACACTATGGATACTTTGTAATGTGAATGGACAAACTAAATTTACAGATGAATCACAGATGCCATAATGCTGTGGTGAATACATGGAGAAGCTTCTCATGAAAAAGCTGCTTTCAAAAGTCCTTTACTGAATAGTCACACTTCAGGTTGTTTTGTAGAATTAAGTATGCAAAGTCTGAAGGTAACAGTTTCTCTGAAATTTAAAATTCACGGTTTTAGCCATCATTAACATCTGAGTATCAGCAAAAAAAATGTCTTCAGATGTCGGAGTGAGCTTTCTGCTTTCGGGAGACACTTCTGGCGCTGAAAAATTTTGACTTGAGTATTAGAAAAAAGGATAAAATTGGCAGTGAACTAAAAGTCAAAACAGCCATCAATTCTAAACAAACAACAATATAACAGAGCTTCGTAAGACGTTTGCTATTTTAGTTTCCCACGCCTTGTTGGCTCACAAGAAAAACAACACACAGCTTACGTAACTTTGGTGCCCAGCTGTAACAGTGTCAGGGATGCTATAAATACTGACACAGCTATAGGTATAAAAACTGATGTGTCAAAAATGGCCAGGAAAATATCTTTTTCTCAGCATTGATAGCACCAGGAAACAATTCTTAAAAGGCGCAGTGGGATGGCTCTGCCACCTATAATCAGGGTTGTAAACACCACAAACAGCACACGCTCCAGTTAAGAGAAGAAGGGATGAGGAAAACAACAGCATTTCTGCAAATATCACTGCATACTCAAAGCTGCTTCAGACTGACTGGCACAATCACTTCAGGTGAATACAAATATTTGCAGAACAGGGACTTTGTGCATGAGTAGCAAATCTTAAAGGGCCTGCTTTGACCAAGATTGGAGGTGTGTGCATTACGCTTATTCCCCGAGCTGAGGGGGAAAAGCCAGCGCTATCTTCAGACGAGTGCAGTCCTTTCCCAGAGCGCTGCCCGGAGTCAGGAGCTGCGGCAGGAGCTGCGCTGCTGCACAGGACAGGTAACTGGTGGCCCTGGCGTGGGCTCTGCCTCTGGACACCATACTTACTTTTGGGTCTGGGGCTGCTTTTCCTGTCCGGGAACTTAATCAAGGGAGTATGTGGCTTGACTACCTAGAACATAACAAGGTAGCAAGAGAAATAAGCAGAACAAAATGGATTTCTGGACAAATATTAACGGCAGAGTAGTAACTTGGAGCATTCGATACATTACACAACCCCTCTGACACTGCTGCCTTACGCAGCGCCCCTCTGACAGCCCCCCCCCTACCTCAGCTCCGCTTCACCGCAAGGAGCAGCGTTACCCCGGGGCTATTCCTGAGCCCGCAACGGGCGGGTACGCTCCCTCCGTTCCCTCACCGGCCTCGGGCCGGCCTCGCCTCCCCGCGCCAAGGACACCGGCCTCCCGGCACCGCCTCAGGCTCGGGCCTCGCCGGGCCCCGCCGGCCAAAAGCCGGGCCAGCCGGCTGCCCTGCCCCGCCGCCCAGGCGCTCACTGCCCGCGGGGCGGCCGCCGTTACCTGAACGACCCTGGTGGCCGCCGCCATCTTGCTGCCCATGGTGACCTCACCGCCGCGCGCCGCCGCCGCCCGCCCCACAGAGGGGCAGCGCTGGCCCCGCCCCGCCGAGTGGGCGTGGCCACCTCCGCCCGTGGGCGTGGCGCAGCGCCCGGCGTGAGGGGCGGGCACGGCAGCAGCTTCCCCCACTCCTGCCCCCTCATTTAAGTAGCAGGCACTCGTGGTAGTGAAAGCGTTTATTTTTTTATTTAGGATACTAGACACAATCAGGTTTAGTGGATTTAGTAGAATTTAGTCATGCACTCATGAACGTTTAAAGAACTTGTAACGGCACTCATACACTCTTCTGCTTCACAGACTCAGGGGTGCCCTGTGCTCCCGCCTGGGCAGCAGCAACAGCTCGCATCTGTTCCTGGGCACAGCCACGCAGCACGGCCACGCACTGACAAAACCTCCCCATGTACAAAATTATGATGCCACCACATTGTGCAGTTTGAGCTTTCCAGGGGGCTCAGCGGGGCTTTGCCTCCACCCAGAGCAGCAGGGCCCCGCTGCCAGCCCCGCTGCGTGGAGGCCTATGGCACGCTGATCGTTGTTCCTTGATATGACTGCATTTCACAGGAAATGGGTTCCTGGCACACATAGCTACAAACTGGCTCTTCGTTTGCTCAGCTACACTAGGGTTGTAGCCCTTGTTCACCAAGAACCAAAACATCACTTGGAAGAGCGACATGGCCACAGTCTGAGTCTGTAGAGAACAGAGATTCCAGAAGCATTAAAGGGTGATTACATGATGCATGTTGATCTATGTGAAACACAGCACAGTGATTATGTACACTGTCTAAAACCAAAGACCATCTTCCTGACTAGAAGGGATTCCGAACAGACACATCTTTTTCAAGCTGCAGAATAATTTCCCTTAAAGATGGATCTTTCGCCCAGTTAACTTGGCATCCAGTTACGATACTCTACAAGAAAGAAAAAGCTATCAGTTAAAAACACAAATGCCTTCAAACAGGATCAAAAAAACCTTTTTTTCTTAAATATAACTTGGAAGCCCATGAAATTCACAACAGCATTTGAGATAAGCACAACCTGGGGAGAAAGGGAAGTATTGTTCTGGGTCCTATTGTCAATACATGGGGGAAAAAAATTGGCCCTTTCAGTTTCCTGCTGGTGCTGGCACACCACTCCTATTTTAAAGGTAGGAACTTAGAGGTTTATTTATTTTAACCATATGAAAGAATGCCTGCCTCAACACAAGGTAACGCAGTTGCTAACATTCTCACTCTGCCATTCTGGACTGAATAGGGGAACTTTTAAACTTAACCAAAAAAGACTTGTTCTATTTACATTCTGAGACATAATTGGAACCAACTAAACATAACATAGAACCCACAAAAATGTTTAATTTCCCATTCTCAATTTGAGATGAAACATGTTTCAAACTACTAGTAAACAGAGCATGCAACACAAAAACATGTGGCTCTTGTTCTGTTCTTGAAATTCCTCTAATCATGCCAATTCACAGAATGGTAATATCCTCTCTTCTACCTAAATGTCTCTAATATGTTCTCCTCTTCCACTGCAATTGCAAAACGCTCGCTGGTGTTATGGGATTAAAGCCTACTTATTTGTCCCACTCATAAGACTAGGAAAATGGTTTGAGGGGGAAGTAGGGGTGTCTAGCAGTGTAAGGAAACACAGCCTCTGCCATGATGGACATACTTCTGGAAGATGTGTTATCTTTGTAGCTTTAAGGGAACAAAGAAATAGATTGATAGACTGTTTCTAAACACTGTAAATAATTATTCCAAACAAGTTTGTGATGATTTCATATTCTTAGCTTTTAAAACAATGAAGTTTTCCTTTCCTACTGAAGTTTTATTGCTGTTGCATAAAGGTTTTAGAAAACACAACATTGCTTGAAGTTACGTTCACTATGCAGTATGTTACCTCGTTTGTAATGCAAGACTGCATATCTGCTCCTGAAAGTTATGACATTACCTGGAGTATATTTTGAATTAATATTGTCATCTTTCTTTCGTTTTGTATACTCTTATGGATAAGCTCCAGCTTTTCACCAGCTTTCCCTCTCACTTCTTCCTTCTTTTTTCTCATCGTGGTAACAACTTGCTGCAACTTCTGTTCTTCAGCCTGTTTCAGAACTGTTTCATTATTACAAAAACAAAACATTCAGAAGTTGATCAGTGGACCGAAGACCTAAAGAGATGCTTTTGCCTTATAAACCGCTAAAGCACTTCCATTGCAATAGCTGACTTCTCACTCCATCCCTTCCTTCTAACAAATCCTCCTGAAAAAAAGACAAGTGCTGTGGGTATCTGGTATTGATATATGCTGACGGGTTCCCTAGCTGCCAGCAAAACTGAAAGTACTGTGAATACACTCTGCATTTCCATCAGACATGGACACTAATTTGAACACCTGTCCTACACCTTATCTTCAGTTGTCACAACTTTTGAAGTTGGCAATGTTTAAGACTGTTTTCAAATTTGATCAAAAACAAATTCAAAAGTCATACAAGGGACATATGGACAATACCAGTGAAAATTACCATTTTTAACAGAAAACCAGGCTGAAAGTTAGACTGTATAACATCTTTAAGGGAGAGTTCTTAAACAGAAAGCATGCTGCTCCTCTTGACATAACATTCCTTCCCTCATTTCTGAAGATATTAAGGTGCTTACTTCATTGTGTTTATTACTCTAAATGTGTAAACCAATTCCTATGCATGAAACAAACAACTGAATTAATTATTGTTTAAACTGTTGGCAAACCAGTATGATCAGATAGCAGTAGGAGCAAACTTTTAACACTATTCAAAAAAGATATTTACCTTATTAATTTCTGAAAAGCAATTTCAAGTCTAAGTTTGTCCCACTATAATAAGAATACTGAATACCAAGATCTACATTATTTCACAAGATCTTTGCAAGTAAATACCCTTCTATTCCACAAAGATTTCACAAAGGTGCAGTTTGACAAAAAGTCCTTTAGGTGTTGCAGAAATGATCCGAATTACTAAGTGAGGTATAACCTGCTGGGGAGCTTGTACTAAACAACGAAACATCACCTTTTTTTTTTTTTTTTTTTAAGTATACTCTTGTAGCTGTGGCTTAGTATCTGACTGATACATCCTAATTTATAAGTCTGGTCCTCATGCAGACATCATACAAGCTGACTTTTACAGTATTTCCCACACCTCTTTTCAGAATTTTTTATAACTGTACTGAGAATTTTGTAGTTACTTAATATTGCTACAAGAGGACTTTAAAATACGAACTGTATGTTCAAATGTAAGCCAAAGTCAGTATAACTGAGACACTTACGGAGTCTTTTCCTTCTAATTTCATTCAGATTCTCTCTAATCACACGTCCTTGCTGAAAGAAAAACAAATTTCCTAGACTGTCATCTCCCATAAATATCAGTGATGCTAATTCAATCAACAAAACCAGTCAAGGGCAGGTCTAGAAGCAGACTTGCTCACATATTCACTTTAAGTAACGGTTTCACTAATTTTAACACCCCCAGGAACCACATTTGGGTCACATACTTAGTTTCAAATGACTTGTGTATTCCTGTTACTTTCATACCGTGCCCCTGCCTGTACTGAAGTTGGCAGGCCTGCACAACTGCAACGGAAGGTACAACTGACACTTACCAGATGAGACTGAACTATGTTGCTGCTGAGCGTTATTATGTCTTTCATAGTTTCCATGATGGGTCTGAGGAAGGAGATAAAGTTGCATACTTCAAGACCATTACATTATGCTGACAGCATAAATGCTTTAACTAGTCATTTAGAATAAACAATAAATGCCTATTTGTCTTAACACCACAATAAAGGGTGCCTTATTTTTGTTTATTAAAAACTAAATGGTATACTAAGAGTAGTTGTAGGTGCCAAATAGTTTTCTTGTTCCCTCTCAATTTTGCTGATGTTTCAGTTAAGTTTGTCTGATGCTTCAAACCAGGGAAACTAAGCTACCTGAGAATGGCTAGTGACTGAAGCTCCTGAATTCAGGCCTCTGACAGGGGCATAATGGAGATTACTGTTTTCAGCTGTATGTCCAACAGAAATTGAATTTCTCATATTACACTTCATACGCATCAATTAATACCGGGCAAGAAATCAAAACTAATTTCAAACATACTTGAAACCTTTTCAAAGACATTCAATTTTTACATAATTCATTAATGAAGAAAGTAAAGCAGAGACAAGGCTCCGTTACAATCTTGTAGTCTGTGGTCAGCTATTATAAATGCAGGGAATTCATATTCCTTAAAATTCGTATGCACTAAAACAAAAACCTCTTAAGTACAGTTTTACTAGTGAATGAAAAACTAGGAAAGCCACTTGTGCTTAGGCAAAGCCACATCCTCTCTTCCACAGGGTAACTTACTGCTATCTAGACTGGGGAAAGAAAGTGCCAGAGTTCACTGTTCATAGAGTATTCCCACATATACAGTCAATTATCAAATGTCAATGTGAATCTAAGGACATGATTCAAAGAAGTCAAAAGCTCATGTAACATTCAGTATATGATCTCATGGCTTAAATATGAAAGCATTAGGAGGGGAAAAAAAAAAAAAAAAGAAAAGAATCCTGTACATCCCGCAAGTGTAGCCAAGGTCATGGAGTTAATGTACAAAGTACGGTGCTTTTGGAATTGAGCTGGCTTGTTTGAAACAAGCTTAAACATCTCTGTAATCAGAAGCTGACTAATTCAGAGACCAAAAGTAAATCCACTGTGGATATAAAAGGTTTGACCATGCTGCTTTTAGCCAGAAGCTGGACCCTATATCATCCAGACAAAGCTAGAAAGAACTCTGCTTTTAGAAAAGTTACAGTGCAGTAAAATAGAAATGCGTTGGACTAGACTATGTCAAGTCCTTTCCTATCTGGCCATCCTTTCCCCAACAACGCCTTACCGTGCTTGACTGTCATTTTGCTTCACTTTCTTTCTCAGAGCATCTGCAAGCTGGATCCTACACGGTATAGAGAAGAGACACATAACTGGTGAGAACTGACAAGAAACGGAGAGAATAGAATTTAGATAAATATCTGAAGAGAGATTTCCAAGTCTCTATTTATACCTACTTCCACATTGGAAATGAATATTAAAAAAATCTCAGTAACTTTAAAATATCACACTGTTTAAATACCGGAGCTTAACTTTCAGGACAAGAAGGTTGTATCAATGATCTCTTGTAAGAGCAACAGTGCATTTCTCTCTTGACAAACATACCTCAGGCACCATAAGTCCCAGTCTGCAGGAGGAAAGCTGGGCAGAGGTAGGGATTCAAGTGAACAGTCACATAACAGGAGATATATAACAACTACCAACTCAACCTTTTTGTAGGAATTTGAAAAATATTACCAACAACTTCATTGCCCACCTTTTCAAAATTTTGCAGGACCTCTGGGTCCTCTGCATGTGCTCCAATTTATTTATTTATATATATGTATATATAATACATATATTTATTTATTCCCTATGGTACCGCCCTCTTCATTCCTGGCGGTTCAAGGGTGTTAAAACTTTCATGTTTGTAACACACACTACATCACTGTGAAATCCTATTTTAATCAGAATTATGCAATTGCACATGCATGAGCACACAGGTAAACAAACTGAAAACCTCCAAATAAACACAAAAAAACCCCCTACCTTTGCAAGACTAATGTTTTGCTTTCAAAGGCAACTTTTTCTTTCTCCAATTCTTTCCAATTTTTTTTGGAACTGGGAAAAAAAAAAGTGAAAAGAACAAAAAATGTAAAAGCAGCTTCCCATTTTTAACTTGCTTTCTGCATGCCTGAAGTGAGGATTTGTCCTCTAAGTTATTCAGGTCAAATCATAGAATAGTCCACCCCTCAGATCCATATCTCTCCAATTTATAGATGAGGATGTGGTGTTGGACCATGTCTAAGGCCTTGCAGAAGTCCAGTTATATATACAGAATCACAGAATGGCTTGGGTTGGAAGGGACCTTAAAGCCCACCCAGTTCCAGCCCCCTGCCGTGGGCAGGGCTGCCACCCACCAGATCAGGCTGCCCAGGGCCCATCCAACCTGGCCTTGAGCACCTCCAGGGATGGGGCATCCACAGTTTCTCTGGAGGTACCAAATTTTAAGCTGGCGAAATATATTACTAGAATTATAGCAAATGTACATCACAAGAACCACACCAGGTACAGAACTATGTTGGAAGATGGAGAGAAATATTTCTTTGCCATATTTCCTTCACTTCATTTTAACCAAACACTTACATGGTACTGATCGTTAAGGTAGAGGTTTTACTGAAAAGGAGTAACTAGAAGAGAACTTCCAAGCTCAGTTCCCAACCCTTCAACTTAATTTATGTCAGAAGTCTGAACTTAATGCATACTTCTCTATACAACTGACTTCGACGGCATGGTCCAGGAAGCTTTCTTGATCTGCAAAGCAAGAACGTTACTGAAGTAACGGGACAGGAAGGCTCTAAATACAGTTTACAGAGCACAAAGAGTAAGCAGCGTGACAGGCAGTTCTCCCTCCTCGGGTGCGGAGACCGCGCTGCGCAGCGGCTGTGCCAGCGGGACGGGAGCTCCTCAGGCACCTTCCGGCGGGGCTTCCCGGGCGCGCAGCACCGCCTCACGGCACCGCTGCTTCTGGGAGAGGAGGCACCACAGGAACGAGCCCCCTTCAACCCGCGGTGCTGCCAGGCGGCCCCGAGGGACCGCGGCCGCCCGCGCGCAGCCGTTGCCGCGTTCGGGGCCGGGAGGCGGCGGCGGGGCGGGCGCCGCCGCCCTCGGCAGTGC
>WBMW01003698.1:133263-153785 GCA_013396635.1 Penelope pileata | reverse complement strand
CCCCAGAGCGGTGCGGGATCTCAGCTTCCTCCGCCGCTCGCCGCCCCGCGGCTTGGCGGCGGGCAGGGCCGGGCTGTCGGTGTCATCGGCGCTCACGGCACCTGCGGGCTGCAGGGGAGCGGCTGCGGTGAGCGGCGGCGGGACGGGGCCGCAGCCTCGCCGGGAGGGAGAGAGGGAGGGAGGCCCCGGGCGGGCCGTACTCACCCTGACGGGTCCGTGCAGCATCGCGGAGCGACGCGGCGTCCCGCGGGGTAGAAGATACGAGGCAAAAGCAGCGCGGTGCGAGGCGCAGGGCAGCCGGCGCCGCCGCGGCGCCTTTAAACCCACCCGCGCCGCCCACGTGGGCTGCCCCGGTGACCGCGCCCCTGCCCCGGGACCTGCCGCTGCCGAGCGGGCCCGTCAGAGCCCCGAGCCGCGGGACGCCCCGGGCTGGGAGGGACTCGTGCATCCCACAGTGACTGCTGGCCCCGCACAGGGCCACCCCGAATTCAGACCCTGTCCCTGAGCGCTGTCCAAGCGCTCCTCAACTCCGGCAGCGTGGGGCCATGCCCTGGCAGCCTGTTCCGGGCCCGCCTGGTGAAAAGCCCTTTCCTAACCCTCACCCTGACCCTACCCTGGCGCAGCTCTCTGCTGTTCCCTTGAGTCCTGTCGCTGTCACCAGGGAAAAATGAAGCAAAAAGCACATTTCATGGGGAAGCCTCGATTTATAATGAGCTAACTGATCATGTGTACAATGCAGGGCCGCTGCGAACAGGCGAAGCCCAGACCAGTGCCCCTAGAGAAGCACAACAGGGACTCAGGCCCCTGACACTCCTTTGGAAGCAGCCTGCAGTACAGCTCACACAGGCTTGTTAAAAACACACGTTTCTGTTTCCACCTCAAACACGTAACCAGAGAACATTAAAACATTCTTTAAAAATATTTTTATTTTTTTTCTCTCTTAATATACAGATACTGCTTGCTGCCAAATGTACAATACATAGTTGCAATTTGTTTTAAGTTAGCTTCATCTTCAAACGTGCTTCATCGGCACTGAGGCACGCAAACCAAGTGAGCAGGGTCAGAGCTTCCCCACTGTGCCACTGATGAGAATACAAATCGATGGGCCTGTGCTTGTGATCTGGGAGACTGCCCTCACAGCACGCTTCTCTCAGACTTTGTGGAAAGCCTGAAGCATTTCTTTGGAGAGTCACTCCCAGATAAGGGCTCTTGTGAAACTGACTTAAGGTGGACAATGGTTGTTGTCACCGTATTGTCAGGTTAGCCAGGAATTAGCATGAGCCTCTGTATGTGTTTGGTAGAACATGAAAAGCTGCTGTATGCCTGCTAACACGCAGGCTTGTACTTGCCTGTTAAGTATCCGTGGAACAGCTGAACTTCATGGCCATGGCATGGTCACCTAAGATGCTCCCAGCAAGGTTGATGTGTTTTGTGTCCTGTTGCTAGCAGCTGAAGTAGGAAATCAGCATTTGCTTAGCAAAAGTCATGACAACCATGAAGGCTTTTTCAATTAGGTTAAGCTAACTTGATTTTAAAAAGATAAAACCAAAAAAACAATCCCTTTTCATCTATCTGGGCTAATGCTCAGTTTGGTAAAATGCTGTTGGTGCCCATGCAATCACTTCAATGAGTCATAAGTGCTAGCTGAAGCTTTTTGTCTGAAAGTGGTTTTCAAAACCAGAAATCACCTGCTATGCTTTTTGGAACAGTCACTGAACTGCCATGAGCCTTGCAGAGGAGGGAAGGTGAGAAAACCACTGAAAAAGGCATGAAGTAGGAGACACTGAGATCAAATTTTGAGAATTCTGCTAGTTCTGTGCTACTATCTTGAGAAATGAGAGAATTCAGGGTGATCAAGGTTCACTGCATAAAGCAACATAAAAGCAACTTCTAGAAACTTTCTGACCACAGTTTTTCAAATCAAAATAACACCTGCAGTGTGGGACAAATACAGCACTGTTGGGACAGAATGGAACACAAACTTGTTTTGCCATTAGAAGAGAAACATCCCAGTTAGTTAAAACAGTCTGATTACAAGAGGAGCAGAACTGTTCAAGGATATTTCAAACTGCAATGCTGCTAAAACTGACCCGATACAGTAAGTTCTACAAAACTTCACCTCAAACTTTGCTAACATCAATTGAAGTATCTGTTGTGACACTCAGGTATCTAAACACTTAGGACAAGAAAATAGGACGGCCATGACACAGCATGATAAAAGATGTACTCACTCTTGCTCGCAACCGAATTGGTTCCTGAATTTCAGGGAAAATATTTAAGACAAGAAAATGAGGTAAAGGCAGATGTAAAGGTAATTGCCTCCGAAGACGTATTATGACTGCTGTTAACAGATTTTCCCTAAAGAGAGTTCCCTGCTTAGTATTAAGACCCCAAAATGCATTAATTCTTTCTTAAATACATCCCTTCTCTCTCCAGTCAGCTAGTCTCAACTTAACAGTTTGTTTCAATAGCTTCCCAAGTCCCAGGCTACTACAGTGCAGCATTCTAAACCTGGACTACTTCCTTGGGTAATACATAACCAGTGTAATTAGCTACATTACACCTGCAGCTGTACTATGCTACAGTTAGATTTTTAATTTTTTTTTTTTTTTAAATTGAATAGCTCAAGCATGCCCTTATCACCTATCCAAAACGGAAGACCTTCCCTTTTGCCTAGCTATTCAGTCACCATAGCTTACCTTGAACAAAACTCAAAGAAAAAAAACAACTGAATAGCACTTTAGCAAAGCGTGAGTCACAAGCAGCAAAGATTTCACATGCCAGCTCACTCTGCTGCTCTCCCTAATTTATTAGCTTCCAATGTAAAGTAGATTTTGGCACAACTGAAAGCTACGGAATATTTAATATTAATTATTGCAAAGAATATGAGAATATGAAGTCCATCTAACTAGTTATTCTGTATGACAAAAATCAAGTAAACGACAAAATAATTCATCTTGAAGAGGTACAGTTTTTCTGAGGGTTAGCATGCTCACAGGTGATTTACTTTAAGCTTCAAACTACTGTTTGCAAGTATTCACATAAAAATTACCAAAAAAAAGGAGAGAGGCTTTTTGATTCTTAATCCTTTCAAGCAAACAAAAGAAAGTGTCTGCAGTTTTTTCCCCTAGTTTCTCACTGCAAACGTGGATTTATCCCCTTAAAAATAATCTGATACAAATTTAGAATGGTAAGATCTATTTGCTTTGATGCAGTAAAATTAAGTTTAGAAATCAATTTTATATGCAGAGACACAATACAAAAACTGTGTATTTATTACTTAACAAACTCTGCAAAAAAAACCTGCCAGCTTAATTTTTACTCCCCATGATAAATGTGTGAATATTTTTTTTATTCAGTCTTCAAACTATTTTTGGAAATATTTTTCAGTTGATGTTGTTTGCAGCCCAATATAAACTATGCTTAGATAGATTTATAATCGTAACGTTCCATACTTAAGAGAACATATGGAGTATATTTATGCTCATCCACAAGTGGCAAGATTTCTGTTTAATGAACAGCATGTACAGTACTTAAGATTTCCATTATTTTCACATACAAAGCAAATATTCTAGTCCTTATTTCCTTTACAAAAGCATCTTGATCCAATCTTAATAAAGACACAATACTTAAAAAAAATCAAACATATAGTACATTTGTTTCTGTACATGTATGTGCAATATCCCCTGACAAAAGTAATACAGATATGGAATCCTGCAGCTTCACCATTTGCCCTTTGGCTAACACAACTGTTTGTCACATGATGTAAGTACCATCTTTGTAGTATTTCATGGATTCTAGTTGCTGAGTCATTGCAAGGATATCCTGAAATCCTGTACTGAGGCCAGACATGTGTTGAAAATAAGCTTCCTTCTCCACTTGGACAGTTAGGTTGTTTACTCCAGCATCTTTCAGAATTGCTGTAACCTGAATATAACATTAATATTACACTTCAAGTGCACCTCGCAATTAACTTCACACTATTCTCACTCTGAAATATTGCAGATTAAAAATCTACCATCATAAAGAATTTCAGTTTTCTGGAAAAGTAAAAGCTAGCTTCATAGAGATGGCTTTGCAATTTCTGCAAATTCTCAGCACTTTGTATACGGAAATAAACACCTTTAGGAGATGTTTGAGGAGAAAAAACACCCAAGGTTAACAAATGTTAGTAAGTCATAACAAGCCCACGTTAGCATCTAGATCTCCCTAATTCCCACTTACTGCCTGTTCTGAAACACGGAAATAACCTCCTCCTACTCTTCTCTCAGCAGATATAAATCCACTATCAATGTTTCTCTCCTCTCACTTTTTTTTTTTGGCAGAAATTTTAGCAAACAACACTTTTATGCTAGCTAAGTAATTCCAAGCTAGCAGGCCAGGGCAAATACAGTGTTAGAGACCAGTTCTGAAGCATTAACTAATAGGTTACAAAAACAATCACAAGCAGCAGCTTCAAACCTCAGTTTGATTGAAAAGGTGCTACAGAGTAAGAAATAATGAGATTAAAGTTTAAAAACCTTGCACCTTACCTGCTGTACAATTCTCTGTTCCATCACATCTGATACCACTTGCACATGTATTGTACCTGCCACAACACTCGCAGAGTGACACCAAAAATGAGGATCTCTGTAGGATATGACTCCCTCTAGTTTTTGAATCTGTAAAGAATTTGTATTAGCAACAATTACTTTTAAGAATACATTTTAAACTCCTGCATGTATGTGCACATTGGTAACAAATATTCCACAGGGAAACAAAGCTGCATAGGAGAACAGCTTTCCAGCAAGTCCTCCAGAAATAATGTAGCACTTAGAGGCCACCATGCTACTGGCAAACACTTGGGAAGTCAAACTAAAGGAAAACACAGCAGAGAGCAAGGCTGAACAGGTTAAGAAAAAAAAGAACTGTTCAGGCCACAGTAACATCAATGGACAGACCAACTTGGTCTGGGCTTTTCGTAACTTATAGGGCATTTGTTAAATTGTTATCCAGGATAGGTACAGTACAATTAACAGAGCTGTACTGTGTTCAGAAACATATTCCTATAATTCAGCATTTTTTTGAAATCAATCTTTGTACTGCGGCCGTCTAGGATGAAGTTAACTTCCTTCATAGCAGCTTGTATAATATTCTGTTTTGGACGTGTGGCTAAAATAGTGTTGGTAACATGCCAGTGTTTTAGCCGTTGAAGAACACTGGTTGCAGATTGCCAAGGCTTTCTCTTTTTCCACTCTGCCTCCAATCCAGCACGTCTGCTGGGGGTGGGTCAGAAATTGGGAAGGGACACAGCAGGGACAGCTGACCTCAGTGGGCCAGAGAGATGCTGTGTACAGTACAACAGCATAAAAAACTGGGGTAGGAGGGATTGTCTGGCTTCCAAGCTGGCTGTTGCTCAGAGGATGTCTGGGCATCAGTCTTTCAGTCTCTGCTTGTGGGAAGTGATGAGTGATTTTGCGTCTGTTACATTTTTTACGTCCTTTCCTTCACCTGTTAAACTTCCTTTACACTGGTCCACGACTTCTCTTGCTTTTGTTCTTCCTTGTCTCTCCCCTGTCTCACTGGGTGTGGGGGGACGCAAGCAAGCAACTGTGTGGCTGCTGGCTGGGGTCAACCTACAACAACTGTATCGGTTGATGTTCATGTAATTTTTAAATGCTTTTAGTGCTATCTTTTAATTTCTTACTCTTCAACTGTTCTCAAAAAGTATTTTCTTCTTCCTCAGTCTTACTCAACTATTTTGCCTTCCCTGATCAGAAGGTGCACCCCAAACTGCACCTCACTATCCTTTCCCTACCATCCTCCTAACCAATTTCCAGACATTCTTTTATTTCTCATGCAGACAAGTACACATCTCCCCCTCTAATGAAGAACAGAGCAACATTAGGATAGTCTTCCTTGTCACCTCTAGTTGATGGCATCCTCATAACTAGTTCTGACACTGAGGAACTCTCCACACTGAGGTGTGTAGCGTGATTCTGGGCAGACACTTTAAATGAGCCAGCAGTGACGACTAAGTACTGCTTCAAAGTAGATACCTTAATGTGTCAGACAGGAAGAGGACGGACTACAGTGAAAAAATAATTAGTAAAAACAGTTTTACTTCTGTCATCTCACCTGCTGTGAACCAGCATGTTCTTCACGATATGGGACAGACAAGAAAACCTGCAATTACAGGCTGAAGATAAAATCCTGTAGCCTGAGTTGTACATATCTCGTTTAGACAGCCTGTTACCTTTTAGGAATTACTGTTACTTTGTTAGCATGAAGTACTTATCTTACAGTGTTACCATATATCTGAAATCATAGGCTACCCACAAAAGCAAAAAAGAGTATGAGATCTCAATGACAGAACTCATTCCTGACAATTTTTCTAGATGCAAAACATCTTTAATCAGTAGAACTCCTAATGCCATCACATCTCCGCAAAACAGGTTAAAAATATGTTGAGACATGAAGTTGGCTGGGATAAAAGAAGCTGTTAGGCTGAACTGCTTGAGTTTAATAATTATTAAGAACAGGTTCAGCATTGTATGTTTGTATATGAAGCATTTAGAACTTTAGTTCTGACCTTTTCCAAAGCAGCATGCAGATCCTTCTCCTGTTCTGGAGGTATCCTCAGCAAAAGCACTTGACAGGCATCTTTCAGTAGTGGGATAACACTGAGAAAAATCAATGTAGCAATAAAAAGAGAGCAGAGTGGATCAGCTATGAGCCATCCAAATTGTTGAATAAACGTGGTGGATACGATAACACCCACGCTGCCTAGAGTGTCTGCTAACACGTGCAGAAACACACCTGAAAACAAAATACACTGAGTGATTATGTTGAACAATTCTGCTTAAAACATACATATATGTTAACTAGCAACACATCTGCTTTTATGACATTAGCCTCCCTCAAGCTACCTGCCTAATCTGCTGCAAAATGAAACGTTTTGTTTAACTAATATTTAATTAGAAAGCAACGTTGGGGAACAAAAAAAAAAAAAAGGCATTTTCACTCTACATTACAACAGTATAGGCAGACATTTACAGGTTAAGCCGAACAGGAATATAGTTTTAAATTGTTAGTGGGATTTGTACAATACAGCATCATTGTTCAACTCCCTCGAGGGAGATCAGTGCATATTGATCTTCAACAGAAGAGAAAAAGGTCACTGTGAATACACTAGCCTGCTATTACTGACAAATATTAAACTATCATTCATTTTTTGTAGGCCAACTCTACTCAAAGTTTCTAAGAAGACTGTCCACCTGCAACCTCTACAAACAATCATTTGTATTGCTTTAATGGCTGGCATCATTCTCAGTGTAAACTCAGACAGCATAGAAAAAATAATTTCTAACCATTACTAGTACTTACTAACTACCAGGATTTGAAAGAATGTTAAACTATTTTAGAGTAGGCACAGACTTTACAAAAATGCCAGACAAGAGACGAGTCAACTAAACTAATAACTGATGTAAAAAAATCTATGAATTAAGTGACTCTTAGGTAAAATGCTTATGCTTACAAGCTTACACAAAAGCTCATTCCTTTACAGATTTTTATAAATGATAATGGTAAAGAACTATGTTCTTACTAGCAGGGAATAAGATTCTAAGACGTAGCTGTTCAGAAATTTTATATATATTGCCCTTCTCAGCTTCCAATTTTAGATTTGGAAAAGAAAATTTCATCTTTACCACCTTATCTTCTGAATCAGATATAGAAGCATATTGCTTCATATCCCAGATTGCTGGTCTGCATTTGCTCTTCTGCTTCTTTATCACTTCCCCCAGGGCTTTTACAACCAGCTGTAACATGATACCTAGAAGTATGGCAATAACTTTATAGACAGAGACATTCTACTTGCATTTTGAGATGGAATTTAGAAACAATAGCTTTTATTTTTTTCAGGAAGGTTTATGATGACTAGTTATTAATATTAACAAGACTGTAAATTAATACTTTGTATTGGTACTTCGGCATTACCCACATCTGAGAAAGCCATGTGAAAACACAATTCAAGTTACGTTTCTTTAAGTCAAACTCATTTATGAAGAAGTGCTTTGAGAAATTGATGTATACAGTGCTAAATGATTACCAGATCACTTCTGCAGGAGATTTTGAGAATGATACATAGTAGTGGGGTTGATTCTGAAAATCCTCAAAGTCTGCTGTAGACTAGATACGTCATTTATGATTCAACAGTCCATACTTGCCTCTCATGTTGGTATTCATGCCTCCTCCCGAAGACACATGTGAATGTCCGTGGCTGTGCCCATGGTCGCTGTGGGAATGGCCATGCCCATGGCTGTGGCCGTGCCCATGGTGAGAATGGCTGTGATCATGTGAATGACAGCCTCCGCGAGAAGCCCCGTGGGAGTGCGCATGGCTAAAGGCACAGATACCAACAAGGTTTACGATCAGCCCTCCAACAGAGACTGGCTGTGAGAGGGAGAAAAAGTCTTTAACATCACTACACACTCCTAGGTGTTCAAGTTTCGTATCTAGAACACGGTAATCAGAAATGCTGTACACCTAATCTATGCAAGAACTGGAAGCATTAACATCAACAGATGCAGCATTAACATCAACAATTCCATCCACCCTTCCCCAAAACCCCACTCAACACCTACCACCAAAATGCAAAACCCAATATCCACGTATCATGAGAAGGTAGCAACTTAAAAAAGAAAACTGGTAGTTTTAAGGAGATTGTTTATATTCACTTCCAAAAAAGAAAAGTGGTTTGGCTACAAGCTTTGCTTTGATACCATTCATTGGCAACAATCATCTAAAAAAACTCTAAAAATCACCTACAAAACTCATCAAAAATTGTAGTTAGCTGGAGACAGCAATTACTACTTTATTGGTTGAGTTGTGCTTTTTATCTCTCTGCATATTTTTCTACTCTATTGCAAAGTGCAATACAGGAGCTCCAGCATTAGCTGGAGTTAAGCAAGTTCTGTTCAGGGGCTATCAGACCTTTCCCTGGGTATGCAGACAGATCTCAAGTAAAGCAGGTAACACTCCCACTGAAGCAGCAAAATTGTTGGTGAAAATGGAAGAAATATTGAAGATTTAAAAAAAATAAAAATAAAAATCAGGCCTTAACTCCAGCAATGCACACATCTAATTTTACCTACACAAAAATCTTTGTTATCACAAAGGGGAGAAGAGAGCACAGATTTATGTGTGTGAGGGAGAGAAAATGAGTGAAACTACAGAAGTGACAAAGGAAGGCTTAGATTCTCAGAATTCCACAAATCTGAAAATGTAGTCTGAAGAAAATGAACTATCACAGTTTGGAAGAAAGCAATGAAAGCCTATAAACGTCAGTGAGGAGCAGCTGAAGAGGCTGTGGAAAGCAGTGAGATATAGGTATTGTTCTCTTAGATTGTTTATGCCATAGCGATACAATCATTATAACTATGAATTCTGACTGATTCTTGACATTTCTCAGAGAAAAATAAAGTTTTTTTGTAGTAACTGACAACGGTGTGTGTAACAACAGAATCAAATTTGGTCTTGTACAGATTATTTTCTTAGTAACTTTTTAATTGAAATACAACTATTTAAAAAGATTAGAGTTGTAACAGCTTTGAAAAAAATTAAATTTAACTTTCATAATTAAACTATATTTATCTCTAGGTATTTCCATACTTTAAATTGGAATTATCCACTAAAGAGTCAAGGCACAGTTTAGATCTCTTGAGTATGCAACTTTAGTCTCCTTTTTTTTTCCCTAAGATGAAAATAAATGAACCTTTACCTGCAAAACAGCATTCAAATACAATGACAAAACTTACAGTTAGCATATTTGTGTCTATGTCTGGAGGATCTACCAGTCTGGCCACTGATTCCATGAAGACAAAGAAAGCAATTACCATCAGAAAGAGGCCATTAATAAAACCTGAGAGGATTTCTACACGTCCATATCTGAAAGACAACACAAGTAGGCTTGAGAGCAAAGAATGAGTATCCTGCACAAATTTCAAAGTTGTAATATATTTAATATAACTTTGAGATATTTTTTTCTTCCTCAATCCCATGAAATCATACCTTAATTTCTGGGCCATTTATTTCTGATCAATAGGTGGCTAGCTTGCAACTGTTAATGTATCAATAGCAAAAAATTTTAATAACACAAGTATTTTTTAACATATGCTACACATGTAGGGCTTCAGGCTACTAAATGGCTACATACAATCTTTAATTACATCCGTGCAAGTGAAATCCCCATATGAACATCGACTTTCAACATATTTTTACAACATACATATATACAGCAAGATCATTTCTAAATAATATTTACAGTGAAAATACTGCTTGTACAGATTAACGCTAATCAGGTTTTGCACACTTTTTGGCTGAGGTAGCAGCCGAATGTCAGGAACACCAATGGAACAGAGGTAAGACAGCAAAAGAAACACAGAAGCAAGCACAATTAAAAGTATTTGGAACACGTCTTTACAGCAGGATGTTTTGAAAATGAGAAGCAGAATAATTTTCAGGTAGTCCTTAAAAAAGTTAATGTACATACCCATAAGAAAATATGCGAGTTGCTTTCCATCTAGTCATCAGAGCTGCAAAAAGCCCCATCACTAATGCAGAGCAATCAAAAAGCATGTGAAATCCATCAGATATAAGACCTAGACTATTGGTCCATACTCCATAAAAAAGCTCCACAAAAGTGAAAGCCTAAAATGAAAAAGAGTTTGAATTTTTCCTTTAAGAGTAAATTGTATTTTAATGTCTTGGAAACTATCAAACATACTATGGAAAGATTTTCCTGCTAGCTACCAAAAGGTACTGCTCTAAATATTTCCAGATAATTTTCTTTCTCCTCCAATGAAAGAAAAATAGGTGACACATTCAAAGTCTAACAAGTGACACTCTTGAACCAACCCTTCCAAAAGCCTTAGATGCATGAATAAATAACTAAATCTAAATTTTCGCTTAGAATTTTAAACCAGTATTATGAAGACAAAATTTTAAGCACTGTCATTAAACAATGTAACTACTTTTATTATCATGAGCATAAAAAGCAAAGCTGTTTACAGGTGTATTGCATAAACTCTCTACAAAAATGGTCAAGATGGGCAAAACAAGTGTAATTATTGCAGTTAACTGGAAGTCTCAAGCTAGCTACTTACAGACTTGTTTTCCAAGAGTCAATGTAAATCATTAAAAAATAAAAAAGGTTCAACTGAACTAGAAAAAAAAAATTAATCATTCTGCCTAAACATAAGGGAATCCTTTTTAACTGTGGGTGCTGGAGATCTGGGCTGCCCAGAAGCTGTGGGGTCTCCTCTTTGGAGACTTCCAAAAGCTGCCTGGACGCGGGCCTGGGTATCTTGCTCTGGGTGTCCCTGCTGGAGCAGAGGTTGGACCAGATGGACCCAGAGGTCCCTGCCTACCTCCGCCACTCCGGGATTCTGTGATCTGAGCCTGTACAATCTATGAACACCTGCTTCACAAGTTCTAAATATCTAAAGAAGGTAGTCGTTCTTCATGTTAGGCTAGTCTAAGCACTCTCTGTAAAGAATAAAGTATCAGCATCAGAGTGGCTGAAATAAGTAGCCATTTACAAATGCCAGTAATTGATCAAATTAGTTGCTGTCAGCTCTGCTGAAGATTCCAAAAAAAAAAAAAAAACCAAACCAAAATAAAAACCCTGCAGCTAAAGTTATTGCCACTTACATCCCAGAATCCTGCTCCTTAAAAAAACAAATCTTCTCTGATTAGTTGACTGTTTCAATCTTAGAAATTAGTTTTCGAAAGGATACTTACGATATACTGTACTTTAGTAACCGATTTGTCTGTAAACTTCCTCTTCCATCTTTCAAATTCCATAATGGAATTCCTTAAATGTATAATGGATACTTCATCTTTTCCTCCCTATTCTCTTGGATAATTGCCAAGGAATGAACAGAGATCTTGGCAAATGAGATTCTATCAGTCTTGCTTACTGCACAACCTTTTCCAATTTAAGACAGAGGAGCTAGAAATAAACACTGTCTATTCCAATATCACATTACTCAGTCCCACTCTTACTACTTTGGCATCCCCAGCCATGCAGGCCTTATTAGTTTCAGCTTATCTGCTGGCATCACTGAGATACCTCAGTCTCGAACAGGACTCTACTGCTCTTATCATCATTAAACATATATTTACTTACTGGTAAAACAGTTACACAAAGAACCAGTTTTACACTATGATGACAAATCAATGTAACTTGCCACTTACTGTAAGGTTACCACAAGAATTTTCTATTTTAAGATTCTATCTAATGAACTACTGTATCAAGGATCACTTAAAAAAAGTAAAAATCAATCAATCAATTATGGGAATCATTTATGTAATAACTCTGCAATACTGTACAACTGAGTTGAAAGAAAAACACAAGAAGACTTACCAGATTTAGGCACAAGAAATAGAAGATCTGCCTAGAATCATACTCCTCAAGAATCTGTTTCAATGACTCTTTAATAAAACGGGGTAACGATTGAGAACTCTGCTGTATTGCATCACCCATGAAGTTATACAGAGGAGTGCCTTCAGGAGAATAGCCAATTAGAGTGCCCTTCTGCCCTTTCCTGGAGGGGGAGGACAGGATATTGGCAGCTGCAAAGGAAGTTTTGAAATTTTGTTTTTATAAAATAGCTGTGAAGCTTAGAAACAATGTGTTATATCATTAATCATAGCTTACATGAAATTTCAAGGAAGCAGAGTAATTGTCAACTTCACCTTAAGGCTTACCATTACATTTCGTTACTATGTAAGATTAAATCATCACTTCCTCAAAAAAACAGATATATTGCATTCTTTTTTTGTACAGTAAGAGGGCACAAAGTTGCATGCTCTTTTTATCCAAAAGAATCCAGACAAGCTCATTCAAAAACATTTTGCATACAGCTATTTTCTCACTGGCTTCCAAGTAACACGTTTAATACATTTATTAAAAGAGAAATATGAATACGTACATAAAATGAAGAAAACAGCGCTCACTACTACCCCTCCAGAAAGAACGTGTTCTGTGCTTTCATGGTGTGCTGGCTTGTTCATAGCTCGAAGCTGGTCTGTTATTGGATGTGTCCAGAAGTTGCCAAAAAGCAGTGCACTAACGAATATAAGAAAGGATCCATATCGAGCACACTTGGAAGCTTCCATCTTGACAGAGCATATGGATTCCACATAGAAATCCAAGATCACAACAAAAAAGATTACTGTTATGAAAGGCATGATGAGAGAAGACCAAGACTCGACTTTACTCTGTAACAAAAAAAAACACCAACATTTCAAACAGGATTGTTCACTGTTACGTGTGTTTGTGTATACAGATTTAAATCCAGCCCACTTTCATTAAAAATGTTTTCAGCAATCCATCAGTACTTTTATACTTCAAACTGATCACATAAAACCAACATTCAAGCTGTAGAAAGACGCATGCAGGCAATAAGCTCTCCTGCAGCTTATTTAAAGATTTCCTGTGCTTAAAAACAATGCTACGTGAAATATCATCTTTGCACTGTTCTACTATCCCTAAGCAGGAAGGCATAATGAATGTGTCTTTTAAAATACAACGCATGCTCTTCAGGGTGTCAGGGGGAAAGCAGCCATGTATTTATAGTAATTCATCCTTGCACAATGTTAGTAGAAGAATCCAGGGTGTATCTGAAGCTAGGAATATAAAATAATGTTATCATGTAAAAGAGGAAATTAAGTTATCACACAAATATGCACATCAAAATACAGAGTAGCAATATCAAACACAGCTCACCAAAAAAATTAAAGATGACAGCTTTGGCAGTTTTAAATCTTTCATTTAAAACACCTTTAAGTGGCGTTTCACAAACAGAAGCATTACAAAAAGTCATTTTTCTAATGTTTACTTGCTATCTTACCTCTGTTGTCAGAGAGAGGACGATGACCCAAGGGCACAACAGAAGTACGGAAACGAGATGAGACAAAGCTTGAAGACGTTTGGCTCCACCAACATCTACAGAAAGCTTTCTGGAAGCCATGTGAAAACCAACCTTACAACACAACGCCAGTACCAAAAGCAGCACTCCTCCCTGGAAACACAAGAGAGATCCTGTCAGCCCTTCTTATGAGCCTAATACCTTACTCTAAACAAAGTGATATGCTTTCATTATCAACAGAAAACAAAAACAGCATATTTCCTCTGTTTTTCTAGTTAAAGCAATAATGCAGCATACATGATTATTCCTTAGCAGTATTTTCAACATCTCCCACTATAAAAACAACTGTTGAAAGCACAGTCTTCAAAGGGGTCATGTCACTTTTGGCTTTGTTCTAATACTTTCACAACGTTTTCATTCACTCACTTTTAATTGTGTTATAACATATTTCTTCACAATATTTCAAGACTGTTCTATAAATGAATTGTAAGATAATCCACACACAACATCCCTCTTAGATCACACTTCATTAACCAGTTAACCAGTCTCCCAAGTATCAGATTTATTCTGATACTAAAACTTTCTCAGTTGTCCTAGATCTTTTTTTCCATCCGTTTTAGTCCTCAATGTAGCCAATTTAGCAACAGAGCTAAGCTAATAGTACAAATCAATCAGCTCAGTCAAACCCATTACTGTAAGATCCTGATTCACAGTTTTTCACCCCACACATTAGAATGGGACTATACAATGAAAAGCATCAGAATCTGTTTCTTCAAATACAAATGTCTCATGTAAGGAGAAGACTGGGAAAAGAAACTAGAAACAATGCATAAACTGAAAAAGAGAGCAAGAATTATCTGGTACACAAAGAGTTACAAACATCCAGAACGCTGATTAAATGCAGTGCTTTACGATAATTTTAATAGAACTTTTCTGGTTATATGTTAAGGAAAGTTCTTATTTCCTATACAAGTATATTGTATGGTTTGGCTTGCTCTGCTTTCTGGTTCACTCTCTGGTCAGGTTCAGCTGAAACTGAACTTGTTCTTAGTCAAGATGTAAAAATGACAGTGCTGGTTTGGTTCTAATTTGAGATGGGAGTGTTGACATTTTTGTTTTCATTTTGAACTCTGAGCTGCTGAAATCTTTACCTACAAAACTCAGGAACATACTAATCTACTAAAACACAGGAAGTTATTTACCTTGTGATCTGCAACACCCAGGAAAGCAATGACTGTATACAGAACATGGGTAAGAGCACTGTCATGATGCCCCTCAGCTGAATAAAATTAAGGAAGTATTCCATCTGATTATTTTTTTTTAAACCAAAGAAAAGATAGAGGTAGCAAAAGATTACCAAAACCAGAAGTAAGCAAACTGAGCGTAACAAGTTTTGCAGACCCTTAAAATTCAGGAAAGATGAAAATGTTCCCACAAAATATTTTAAAATATTTTGCAACACAAGAACACAGACATTGTTAAATACTGCACAGCAGTCATAATACAGAGTTTATGTTAAGCTTGGCAACTAGACTTAGAAAAATATACTCAACAGTAAGAAAACCCAGTTTTTACTAAAAGAACTACAATAGTGATGTTTCTGAAGTATGATCTACATTTTTTCAGTTTATAAATATTTAAACTTTAGAAAACTAAGAGCAATTGACGAGAACAATCCAGCAAATATTCCACTAATGGTAGCTTTTGGGAAAACTACTTACTAAAAAGCACTTTATTAATCAAGATACTCATTTAAAATTCTTTTGATTAATCAGTACTGTTTCTGAATAAGCCATCTGCATCCGTATTTCCATGTTCTCACTCTTCTTCAAGAAAGTTCATTATCTTATACCTTCTTATCACCTACATGACTGGGTTATTTCTCATCCTCAGATACATAACCTTCTTCCAGCACACTTTACTTGGGTGAGAAGACCCACTGGAAACTTACTTCAAAATCATATCCAATTTACACAGTGACTTTGGAAGCATGTTAGTCAGCTTCCACGTGCAGTTTAAACTTCAGCATTGCTGGAGCGACTGCAGATTATTTCACACCATTTTTCAACCTACAAAGTGAACTGACACTTCTACCATGTTTCCAAGAGCATAAAAATAATTTTTCTGGATATACCAAAAAGACTGCCAACCAGGCTGCCAACCATTTACTACATCAGCTACAGCCATTACGTATGCAATTTCTAAAAAATGAAAGCAGATCAAAAAAATGTCTAGCAATCCACAGTGGTCTGATACGTGTGAATGGGAAAGAGGCTGTTAACTAGTACTGAACTTAGAATACAGCTACAGATTTTATCAACATAGCAAGCAAAGCCATTCATTAGACTGTAAACATCAGTATTTAGACACAAAGAAAAATCTTATGCTACAATATTCTCATAAGGTAAGATTCCAATCAAGAAAAATGCAAGTACATTTAATTTGGTGCGTTCAGCTTAACACACTATTCTCTCTGCTCCAGCAGTAATGAACTTGTGCTAAGCAAGAAGGATACGATGTTCTGCTATTTTAGCCATGAGGTCATCATTGTCAAAAAGTAGTAAGCAGATGACAGCTATGATGAAAAACGCAGCACCTCTTGTCTGGAAAGAAAAAGAAAAAATGTTTTAATATGCTGTAACATTTTGATGTTAAAAATTTCAGAATTCTCCCTCTTCCCAATCCCACCCAACACAAGTATACTTTAGTTCAATAAGAAAAGCATGGGAAAAATTTTTTTTGGAAAAAGCAACTTGACAATGTAAGTTAACATTTATTCCAGTTTTCCGATTTGCTATGTAACTCAGGGTAAATTGTGACTGTTAGAAGCAAAAAGATGGAATCTTAAGAACTTCAAGTGCTTATTTCTTTCTTAACAGCCTAGTTCTACCTGTGAGAACGTACAGCTACTTAAGCCTGATGATTTAATACTGTATAGCAACAAGGAGCCATAAGCAAGATCTAATGGACAAACTGTAGAATTTTGTTTTAGGGAAGTCAAGGCTACAGTCCAGTGCAAAGGCTCTAAGAAAGCAGAGCTCTGCAAATGTTTATGTAAGGAAGGGACAAAAGTAATTATGAATTCCATCTGCCTGAGCGTTCATTACCCTGACTTTGAACACTGCAATTCTGGTATCCATCATCTTGGTAAAACACTGAGATCTACATCTAAAAACTGTTATTACAATTCCTCCTCTTTAGTCAAACACAGCTGTCAAACACAGCTATCACATTATTGTTTTTTAAAGTCATGTGATTTCCTTTTATCACAGTTCCCTCCATAAAGCTCAAACAGTCAGAGGACAGGATTATCAATCCCTTGTTTCTGTCTTCTTAGGCATGCACCTTAACTGCTAGGTGTAATCTCCTAAGAATCCTTCTGAAGCTCTACATTTAACATTTGTGCTAATGGCTGGAGAAAGAATTTATATCTTAGATGAAGAGTTCCATGCCAAATGCCCTAAACAACTTCAGTTTGAGGAGAATTTCAAAATTCTCAGTCTGACGCAGCACCAAAACCAGCCTTCTATCACACAGCAAGTACTCTGGACTCAGATATCTGACACAGAATCAGAGAATGGCTTACGCTGGAGGGGACCTTAAAGCCCATCCAGTTCCAACTCCCTGCCACAGGCTGCCACCCACCAGATCAGGCTGCCCAGGGCCCCATCCAACCCGGCCTTGAACACCTCGAGGGATGGGGCATCCACAGCTTCTCTGGGCAGCTGTTCCAGGGCCTCACCATCCTCTGAGTAAGGAATTTCTTCCTAACACCTAACCTACATTTCCCCTCTTTCAGTTTAAAGCCATTCTCCCCAATCCTGTCACTATTAGACCGTGTAAAAAGTCAGTCCCCCTCCTGCTTGTAGGCCCCCTTCAAGTACTAGAAGGCTGCAATGAGGTTTCTCCAGAGCCTTCTCTTCTCAAGACTGAACAAGCCCAGCTCCCTCAGCCTTTCCTCATAGGAGAGGTGCTCCAGACCTTTGATCATCCTCATGGCCCTCCTTTGGACCCATTCCAGCAGATCCACATCTTTCTTGTGTTGGAGGCCACAGATTTGGATGCAGTACTGCACGTGACACCTATTAAGGGCAAAATAGAGGGGGACAATCACCTCCCTCTCCTTGCTGGCCACTCCTTTTTTTGATACAGCCCAGGATAATGTTGGCCTCCTGGGCTGCAAGTGCTAACTCATGTCCAGATTTTTATCTGCCAGGACCCTCAAGTCCTGCTCTCAAGGAGTTCTCCTCGTCCTTGCTGGCCACTCCTTTTTTTGATACAGCCCAGGATAATGTTGGCCTCCTGGGCTGCAAGTGCTAACTCATGTCCAGGTTTTTATCTGCCAGGACCCTCAAGTCCTGCTCTCAAGGAGTTCTCCTCGCAGTCTGTATACACACCTGGGATTGCCCTGACCTAAGTGCAACACCTTGCACTTGGCCTTGTTGAATCTCATCAGGTTCTCATGGGCCCACTTCTCAAGCCTGTCCAGGTCCCTTTGGATGGCACCCCTGCCTTCTGTTGTGTCAAGTGCACCACTCAGCTTGGTGTCATCAGCAAACTTGCTGAGGGTGCACTCAATCCCAGTGTCTGTGCAAATGATGTTACAGAGCACTAGTCTCAAGACAGACCCCTGGGGAACACCACTCATAACCAGCCTCCACGTGGACACAGAACCATTCGCTACAATCCTCTGGCTGTGACCTTCTAACCAATTCCTTATCCACCAAATAGTTCACCCTTCAAACCCATATCTCTCTAATTTAGAGATAAGGATGTGGTGTGGGACCATGTCAAAGGCCTTGCACAAGTCTGGGTAGTCATCAACTGCCCACCGTTTGTACACTGATTCCATCACTCCACCATAAAAGGCCACCAGATTGGTCAGGCATGATCTGCCCTTGATGAAGCCACGCTGTCTGTCTTCTGATGTATGATTTGCCCTGATGAAGGCATACTGGACCACTTATTCATCTCACTTATGCCTTAACATCTCTTCCAGGAGGATCTGCTCCATGATCTTCTCAGGGCCAAAGGCTGCTCTTCATAGTCTATCCACTTCTTAACATAGGGGGCAACTTCCCTGCCCTCCTTGCCTTGCTTGTCCCTTCTAAAAAGCTTGTAGCTCTCAATCATAGTATCCCAACTGTATGTTTCATCCCACCATGCTTCTGTGATAGCAATCAGGCCATAGTTTTCTAATTGTATCACGGCTTTCATCTCCTCCTGCTTACTACCCATGCTACGTGTATTGGTATAAAGGCACTTCAGCTGGGCTATCAACCACTGTACCTTCCCAGAGAAGCCCTCCCAAAAACCTATGGAAAAACTATGAGGTTTTCCCTTGCTGTTACCTAAAGCAGAAACAGTGTTTCCTGGCTCTTCTCTGTCACTCAGCAGTACATCCCCTTCTCCCATCAAATCTAGTTTAAAGCCCTGGTGATGAGCCCAGCCAGCTTTCTTGCTTTCCCTGGTCAGTTGTGTCCCATCCAATGTCAACATGCCTGGTCTATGGAAGCTGTGTCCCTGACTGTAGAATCCACAGCCCTGAGCGGGACATGACCCATGCAGCCATTCATTCAACTGGTCTGCTCTCCTCCTTCTGCATGGATCCCAATCCCCAACCAGGAGGATCAAGGAGAACACTACCTGCAATCCAATCCTTTCAACATATTCCCAAGGGAGATAAAGTCCTTTCTGATATTTAACTTCCTAGTGGCAGCCTTGTGTGACCCAGCTTGAAAGACCAGGAGGCTACAGCAGTTCTCCAGCTTTATCATACCTCTTACACCTTTCCTGATGTCCCAAATGCGGGCCCCCAGTAGACAGCAAACCTCTCTAGAGAGGTTATATGGCCAGTAAATGGGTGCCTCAGTGCCGCTCAGCACAAAGTCCCCAGCTACTAAGACCCTTTGCGATCATAAATTATCTTCCTCCAGCCATCATTGTTTTTGGATTCAAGTGGCGAAGACTGCTAGGTGTTGAGATCAGCTCATTAAATTTAGGGCTGACTGGGCACAATTAGAGAATACCTTGTGAAAATGCTTGTGATAGGACTCAGACAAAAGATGTTTTATGTATAGATCTCTGATTAAGTGAAACACGGGGCCAAAACTCAGTAGATAGAGGCTCATGCAGAAACAAAAGTACTCAGAACTTTTTGGCAGAAATATAAAGTATGCGAAAAGCTACAGCGACTGAATAGGTCAAGCAGGGACCTGAAAGCTGTGTTGCTGACTTTAGTGCCTGAAGGACAGCACCACTACTTATACATATATATATATATGTATATATATATACACATATACACATTTGTCAGTTTGAACCCCAAATCCCTTTACAAAGAATGCTGCAGTGCACTAATGATTCTCAACATTCCCTTTCACACATACAAAAAAAGTCCTGAGATGTCTCTCACACATTTCAAGCAGCCTCACCCTTCGCTTCTCTCTGGATGTCATGTCTTACTTCAGGTAGAACACTTAAAATTTCACCACTCATTAAACTAAAAAACAACCCACACAGTTACTATAAAAACAGGTCTAAAACGCTTTGTTCTGAGTAAAGTGATAATTGTATTTACAGCATTTAGTATTTTTTTTTTTTTTTTTT